>BMAO01032413.1:0-28273 GCA_019973975.1 Trichonephila clavata | reverse complement strand
ATATATATATATATATATATATATATATATATATGTATATTTAAAGTTTGTACTAAAAATTTGATAAAAATTACGACCAGTAGTCGTCCAGCAGGCCTGAAGCTACTCTGTTTGGAATTCCTAACGTCCAGGGAGATTTCTGGCACGTCATGTATCCTCTCATCAGCTTAAGATATTAGAGGGATAAAGTCTTCAACTGAAAACATTTTAATTTTAACCATTCTTTTGCTTAGTCATTATTTGAACTGAATATTAAATGGCTATTCTTTTGTATTACATTATCTTACGTCATACAACATCACATACAAACGTAGTGCCATCATGAGAGCGTTGGAGATATTTCTTTGTAAATCATCCAAGAATCTAACAACATTATCATCTTCACAGATTCAAGATCCACGGTGCAAGCCATCCAGAAGGGCAAGCACCGAATCAGTCACAAAATCATCCAATCCCTCGACAAAATTTTAAAAGAAAAGAGATCCTGCCAGTTGCAATGAATACCAGCCCACATAAATATTCTCAGTAATGAGAAAGCCGATGCGAAGGAATCCAGAGCTAGCCCCTAATCATCTAACCTCACGACACTCATCGACGCCAGTGAAATTTCCAGACGAAGACCAATCAACAATAATTTCAAATATTCCATCCTAGCTCTGAATAGTAACTGTAAATAACATCGATACTAGCCAGACTTAGAACAAAACAAGTAAAAGGAATAAAAATCTCAACAGATGGACAACGAGGTTACACAAAGCATTGCCCAAACTATCCTTCTGCTCAACTGTCTTCACAAAATTTCCTCAGCTGCTCAGCAATTCAAATCAGGCTTTTCAAGATCAGCCCAGAATACCCAGAAGATTTGATCTTCTCTCTGTTGAGGTCGGCAGCTTCGGAGTGACCTAAAACATCTTTTTTAATCATCTGCACATCATGGATACGCCAACAACGACATTGTCTCACGTAGCTTATAAATGAAGGTAACGTATTGAAAAGGGGCTATATTCGTTAACAGTTTATTTCGCTATATTTACAATTACCTCAAATAATAGGAAACTGTAACATTCCACAAATAATAAAAAAGTTACAAAAACATCCTCGGGTTATTGAATTTAAAAACTGCAATGATATAAATAAAGGACACGTGATATAAAATGATTGACCAATAATGTAGTATAAAATATATTGTAATCAATTATAGCAGGGGTCGAACACGCAACCTTGGGCTTATTAAGCAGGCATGTTATTCAATGTGTAATCGTTTATCTTTTGATTTTCACTCGATTTCTCAATGTTCGGTGTATTATTATTAATATTTGTGTTAGTATTATATTGTTTCTTTCGCTGTTGTTTGATAAAAGTATATTGCTTTTGTGACTTCTGATCCTTGATCCCTATTATCATCATTGAATCATTTGCTTTTTGCATGTTCGTACATTAGAATTTTAATTTGACAAACTAAAATATTACAAAAAACATCATTTGAGAAATTCGTTCATTTAGAATCGAATGAAAAGGGATTACTTATAACAGAAATAAAAAAAATAATTGATATATAGATATATAGACATACGGAGAGTGAGGGAGAGAATTTTTCGTCTCACTGTTCAACAAATTTGAAGTGTTTTGGTGACGGACCTCGTAATTTTGAACCATGATCAAGTGACGTGGACGATAACTGAGCTGGCACCCCTTCTACGGAATACCATACCACACCATCGGAAGGACGATTGAGCTCTCGACAATTTAACTTGTATCGCTGGTGGTACTGGGCTCGAGCTCATGGCACGCCAGCCAGGATTCGATACCTTTTGACCACTAAGCTACCTTTACTCCATATATATATAGAGACATAAAGAGAGATAGTTTGATTTAGGCATAGATATATGTACAATAATAGCTCGACTTACGAAACCACGCCTTACGCGAAATCGGAGTTACAATTTTCAAATCTCGTTCATTCGTCTTTTTTCCCCTCCATCGCTGAAACTCAGGTGGAATTGTTGCCAGAACCTGGTGAAATGGATAATTTAAATAAAGAAACTGTCGATCTTATGAGGCAAAAAATTTAGAAGAGGATAGTGATGGCGCTTAAAAACCGCTGGATTCCCAAAATCAGAGGCTAATTGATGAGAAATGCAGGAGCAAGAGCAAGTCATTAGACCCAGTTCATTCAGACCACATTTGGATTGGTAATTTGACTGAAGGCTTCAGCTCAATTGAAAAAAGGTTACAATTTTCAGAAAAAAAATACTCCAACGATGAGCGTATTTTTTAATGCGAATTTATTAAAACCTTAACAAGAACATGACTATTCTTTGAAAGAATTAAACTTTTCTTTGTATTCGTTTGCTTTTTGAAGAGAATGAGTGATACTTTTCTGAAGTTATTTTCTATTCGCACTAAATATTAACAAAGACAATTTCTAGAGATTTCACACATATTTGTTGTCTACATCTTTCTTTTTTGCAATTGTATTTTCCTGTTTAGTATTTCTAAAGATATACAGAATCTTAGAACGAATAATATGTTTTAATTTTCCATAACGTTAACCGAAGTCTAAAGCAGTTGTTTTCTAGGAAATAATTTCAGAATTTTGTCACTCCATTTTGGATTTTTCACTCTTCTAAACAGAAATGTACAATATTACTACAGATTTAGTGTTGTAAAGAATAAGAAAGACAATATCAGAAAAGGATTGTTTCTCTTCTCTTTCAAATGTCATTTTCATTTCAGAATCAGAACGTTAAGAATGAAAAAAGATGCCTTCTTTCTGGAATATTTAAATGATCTGTATTATTTACGAATAGAACTTTACCTCTCAATGGTGTGAATCAAAGGAAGTGGCAACCAGATTAACGATTTATTTCGAGCTGGTCTGAAGTGGGTTCCCAACAGCTTTGTCTCGCGTTTCGTCTTACTGGAATTCATTAAGGATTCTTCTTCTGCAATTACGCACTCAATGGAAATGGATATTATCTCCAGAAAAAGCAATTCCGTCCTTGGATTCTTTTATTTTGCCATGGTCTTTCAGTGGCTTCTTTTGAAGATTACGTATATGGAATATATAATAACAGGAAGTGTCATTAAACCAGAAACGAGTGTTTGATGCAAAAGTCTCCAATGAATCGAATGTGGATATTAATTAATATGTTATAAGAACATACTTTATTTATGAGACAACTACTAAGAAGCTTAATTAAGATAAATTTACTTTTTATATGTCTATACAGATAGAGAGAGTTAGACGTAAAACATTGGTATACCATGAAAAATACGATGACAAAATCAAAACGAAATTTAGACATTTATCTTCTATAAAATGTATAATTAACTTTATTTACCTAAGAATTTCTAAACACTGCCAATTTCAATAATTCGGACAAACTTCTAATAATATTAATATATTCTTATCTGACTGCAAAAAAATAACGGTACAAAAATTCAAATAAAATGGGAAGTAGTGTTTTAATTTACGGTTTCAAAAATGTAGAAATTTAATTTACTTAACGTATTTATGTGTGTTTAATGTATTAAATTTGTATCTTAGAAAATATTATGCTGAAACAATTACCAAATGAAGTGTTATCTATATATATAAAGGAGAAAAGCGACTCACTCAGTGACTGACTGACTAATCACGAAATCTCTGGAACTATTCAACCTACAGACTTGAAATTTGGTAGACATGTTCCTTTGATAGAGTAGACATCAGCTAAGAAAGGATTTTCCGAAATTCGAAACGCACGGGGCGTTACGGGTGGTTAAGAGCTTTAATAATAATTGTTTCCATGTTTAAACTACTTGATGTACAATCTTGAAATTGGGTAAGCGGATTCCTTTCAGAGAGTAGAGATCCGCTACAAAATGAGTTTGCTAAAAAACGACCCCCAATTGGCGTTGCAGGGGCTTAGGGGGCGTTATAGATAATTATTTCTATTTTTAAACTATTTGACGCACTGTCTTTAAATTTGATATATAGATTCCTTTCGTAGAATAATGATCAGTTACAAAACGGGTTTTGTGAAAACAGATTTCTAAGTGGCGTTGCGGGGGATTAAGGGGCGTAATAGATAAATATATCCGTTTTTAAACTACTTCACCTACCTGCTTGAAATTGGTAGGTAAGTTTCTTTCCTGGAGTAAATATCCGCTACAAAATGGGTTTTGAGAAATTGACCCCAAGGGGTGTTGCGGGGGGGGGGGGTTAAGGGGCGTTATAAATTCCTATTTTTAAGTTATTAGACGTACAGTCTTGAAACTTAGTAAGCAGATTCCTCTCATAGGGTAGAGATACGCTAAAAATGGGTTTCGTGAAAATTGCCCCAAGTGGCGTTGAGGGGACTTAAGGGGCGTTATAGATAATTATTTCCATTTTTAAACTATTAGACGCACAGTCTTTATATTTGATAAAGATATTTCTTTCATAGAGTAGAGATCAGCTATAAGAAGGTTTTGTGAAAACAGACCTCTAAGTGGCGTTGCAGGGGAATAAGTGGCGTAAGAGATAAATATTTTCGTTTTTAAACTATTTGACCTACCTGCTTGAAAATTGGTACGAATGTTTCTTTCATGGAGTAAATATCCGCTACAAAACGGGTTTTGAGAAAATTGACCCCCAAGGGGTGTTTAAGGGCAGATATAAATAATTATTTCTTTTTTTAAACTATTAGACTAACAGTCTTGAAATTTGGTTAGCAGATTCCTCTCATAGGATAGAATACACTGCAAAATGTGTTTTGTGAAAATCGACCCCTAGGTAGTGTTGCGGGGGTTCAAGGGGCGTTATTGATAATTTTTTTGCATTTTTAATTAATTGGACCCACAGTCTTCAAATTTTGCTAAGCAGATTCCTTTCATAGAGTGCAATTCCCCTACAAAATGGGTTTTGTGAAAACAGACCCAGAAGTGGCGTTGCGGGGCTCCAGTGGCGTTATAGATAACTATCCCCATTTTTAAACAATCAGACGTACAGTCTTGAAATTTGATAAGCAGATTCCTTTCGTAAAGTAGAGAACCGCTACAAAATGGGTTTCACGAATATCAACTATCAAGTTTAATTTTGGGAGATTAAGAGGCGTAATCGATAAATATTTCCATTTTTAAACTATTTGATCATCCTGCTTGAAAATTGGTAGGCATGTTCCTTTCATGGAATTGAGTTCCTCTAACAAAGAGTAAAACGAAAAGTGACCCCAGGGATGTTTGCGAGGGGTCAAGAGGAGTTACAGAAAAAAGTTCCTGTTTTTAATTGTTAGACCCATATACTTGAAATTTGTTAAGCATGTTTCTTTTGTTGAATAGGGATTGACTAAGAATAAATTTTAAGCAAATCAAGTTTGGGGGGGGGGTTGCAGGGGGTTACTGGGACGTATTGACAAAAAAATTACTTTTTTCGAGCTACAAGGACTATAATAATGAAATTTGGTTTGCATTTTTCTTTTGTTGAATTGAAATCCGCTAAGAGCGGTAATTTTGGAAAACGGCTCACAACGGGATTACGGGGATATTTGTAATAAAACTTTTGCTTTTTTCTGTTAGATTTAGACTTGAAATTTGGCTTGCATGTTCAATTTACGGAGTAGAGATCCACCGAAAATTGGTTTTGCGGGAATCCACTTGGTTTTTGAGTTACGAAAGAGCAAACATCATTCTATGCTTCAATTTTAGAGATTTTTAGAAGATACAAATTAGATGAGTTCTGCCCTTTTTTTTATCAACAGGTGACAGTTACAGGTATAAGTATATTTTTCAATTCAATCGAATTCTTAATGCTAGGACTTAGATATCAATAATTTATACATATATATAAGCAGTAAAAATTTATAAAACATCATGAAATACCCAGCGAAGCGGGCGGGTAACAGCTAGTAATTCTATATATCCTTACGAACTAAATGCAGAACATTTGGTAGAAACGTTTGACAAGCAATTAAACAAAATAGTATTTATAAGAATATTAGTATATAATCATAAAATTAATAAAACAAAACTAAAAGAGCAACTTAAGGATTAGAATTTTAAAAAAAGATTAGACATCGAGATAATAAAAAAAAAACCATTAAACTTTGTAGCAACTTTAGGCAATTATGAGAACACAATACAATTCAATTGACAAAAATCTGCCCAAAACTAAATAATTCTGTTTTAGCCTACATTATTTTTTTTATCTTAAAAAATTTGTAGACTTTAAATTTAAAAAAAAAATCCAACGTTTTTTTAACTTTTGTATTAGTTTTCATTCACATCTAAATGGCAAATAAAAACTGATAACCTAAACTGGATTGCCTCTAAAAAATTCAATAGTTTTTTTATTCCAAATGTTATGGCTTTTGTTTCCTTTTGCACCAAATTCCTTGATACATATTCTAACTATTGTTGTTAACAAATGTAATGAAAGTTCGTATAAATAAAGCAATGCTTATTTTTTTAGAAAAAAATAGTTTTATTTCATTTTTATGCATTCATTGAAGAATTTTTTGCAATAATTTTCTTAAAAAAAATGTTTTACTAATTTGAAACATGCTATCACAAAAGTATCAAGTTTTGTTACACACAGAGTTCGACGTACTTGTAAATAAAAATTTACCAAAGTATGTCAGTTATAGTAGGAGTAACATTTTAAGAACATGAAATGGTCAGCACTTTTTGGGAATTTGATCACAACATTTTTTTATACATTTCATATACATAGGTGGCAACCAAAAAACCATTAAATAGAGCCTTCTCTTAGAAGTTGTACCTTGAGTCCCCTTAATAAATGAAATATTTTACGCTTGGTCTGTTGAGTACTTGTGTTCACAAGGATGGTATTAGCCGAATGAATTATAAATATTATGTAGGTTTAAGATAATTTTGTTTAAAACGCAGCACACCAAATACCTTCAAATCAACTACATGGAAGGCGTGATTTCTGCAATTGTACTCTAACCAAACAATAAAGATTAGCCTTTATCTCTCAAAGAAGACTTTTGTGGCTTATGCCAATGACATTTTCTATCCTGTGTCTAATCTAACTAGATCTCTCTACCACGGCAATCATTCATTGTGATTTACATGCACTTATCAAACTACTCGCATCTATCAGCAATTGTGCGTGCTCTCTGATTTACCATTTCCCTTGTATCTCACTTCAGATCTATTTGAATAGTAGTGTCTGTATGCATACAACACATATCCCTTACAAAACCAGGTTATCAATCTAATCTACTTCGTAAAGAAACCCACAGCTTCTATAGTATATATATATATTAAATGTTATTTTTAAAATTGCTTAAATACAAACTGATAAAAATTTGTTTTCTCTATTTTACATAAAAAAGTATGTCCTGAACTCTGATGTCTTGTAAATTTAACGAAACAAAGAAAATATTTTGAGAATTTTCATAAAATAAACTCAGACGCTTTAAAAATATGTACACACACGCACACACACACAAATATATATATATATATATATATATATATATATATATATATATATAGTATAATAAAATGACAGAATAAGAAGAGTAGACAATACAAAGCTAGAGGATAGAAACCAGATTTTAAGACACATAGCTATAAAAAAAATATATTGTACAAGATTTAAAACAAGATAATATTCATTGGCACGACCAAGTAATTTTAGCACGTTTTTCACATGTTGTATTTTACAATAATGCTACTAATGAACTTTTTAGTAACACAAAATAGTACTATACTTAAAAAAAATTTTTAATTTTTTTAATTATTAAATTTAAATATGATTCGATTCATCTAGGGCACAAATGCGACCAAATCCGAAAACCCGAGGTCAATCGGATGCTTATTGGCTGAGAAAAAGGTACGACAATATATGGAACGAAGTCAAAGACCAAATTTGCGTCATAATAGCGCTTTTTTTACACTACGTGAAAAACGCGCTAAAAACGTATGTATAGCAGGAAACTGAGTTAGAACTTTGAAATGGAAGAAACCAATAGAGTCAATGGACTAAGATGGAGACCTATTATGATTTCTAAAGATGTTGATGAATTAGGACCAGAAATTTAGAGTTAAGTATACATTACAGATCCACCTTCCCCGTACAGCAGAACTTTTTGACATAATAGAAAAATAAGAGCCATATTGAATAGTTATGCCTAAAACTATCGCACGTGTATTTTGCAACAGACAGAAAAATAAAATTAAAATAAATTATGAAAGGAAAGGTTTCTCACAAAGAGATGTATATAAAAAAGAATTTTGTTAAGGAAAAACTAAGCAAAGGCTTATATATAAAAATGCTAACCATAAGAAAAAAAATGACATGTAACTTTGTCAAGCACGCTCGCCAAATGACGTGATAATATTGGAGTGTTAAACCAGAAACAAAAAAATAGTGGAGCAAAATAGATTGTTTTATTGTAATTAAACTAAGCAAACGATAGCATATTGAAAATAATAAAAAATAAAAGGAGAAAACATAACAAAGAAATATATTTAAAAATTAAAAAGAGTTAAGATAACATAGAAATATATTGAAAAAGGAATTTACATGGATAGTTGTAATCCAAGCAATTTTCGCAGAACCGCTTATAATTTCTTTCTTTAAAATCATTATCAGTAACTAAATCATTGTTTCTTTTTATAAAATTTAAGATAAAATTTCTAAAAATAGATAGGTGTAAATAACTACACCAGAATGACATTTTTATAATGTTAAAATAAAAAAAGTCTCTTTTATCAAAAATATTACTATAATTAGTAGATTATTTATATATATATATGTATATATATGGAAGAAATTTATATAAAATATAGAACATAACAGGAAAAAAAAAATTTAGGATCAAATCTAATAAAATACAAATAAGAACCTAGCGAGTCAAAATGCAATTTCGGACTTAGGGCCGAACAAGTGGGGTTAAACTAGTTTGAAGGCGCCAACCTTCCCCCTTTGCAACTCGGTAGGAAAGATCAAAATAAAATAAATAGAAATTTAAAGTATAAAAATTCTAAGTATAAAAAATTCAAAGTATAAAAAATCCAAAGTATAAAAAATCTCATAGAAATATGAAAGAATAACCGACTACTATTAAGCAAAAAATTCTCCCAAAATGTTTAAGCAGAAAAATATCAAACGAATTACCCAGTAAAAGGATTCTTCCAAAAAGATTTTAAAACTTCTGCTTACAGAGCTTATTCCAGGAGATCCAACACTCTTGAAACCGATGGAAAGCTTTTATATGTTGTGATAAAAATCTAAATTGCACTTAAACGCATCCTTTATACCAGCTTGTAAGTAAGACGCCAAGAAAGATTACATTCAAATTTGGTAGGCTATAACTTGGTTGGTTGTCACAAATGTAGAAAATTGGTTGGTTGTCAAAATGTAGAAATTTGGTTTGGTTGCCAAAAATGTAGAAATTTTTCCTTTTATAAGATTTTTAAGAAGGGTGTTGAAAAAATAAACTGTGTGAAGAGTGTTAAAACAGAATCTTCACAGCAAAACCACTAAAATGCTGACTTTGAAATCCTATTGTTGTATGGTGGTTTTGAAATCAGAAATAGCAAGACGATTAATGTATTTGTGATGAATATATGTTCTTAAGAAGTTAAAAGGATAGTCATGATCTAAGCAGCATTGGAAGAATTTCTTGATATTATTAAATTTATCTATTTTGTTGGTAGTTAAGTTATTCCTAAGTAAAAAATTCAAAACAATATTTCTGTAAATTGATAGATGCAAATTGCTGTTCCATACAGGAATTTTAATTACATGGAAACTAAAAGAATCTCTTTTGTCATAAATGTTACAGACTACTCTATTGTCAATAAGATGCCAGTCTAAATCTAGGAATTCAACCATATTAGAGTTAAAATTAGTTTTAAGAAGGTTGAGATTGTCAGGGTAGAACAGAATATTTGGTTTGAATTCACTATTTTTACCAAAAATTATTATATCATCTATATAACGGTAAAGTAAGAAAGATTCATCAAAAATATGATCAATTTCAAAAAAATGTAAATATAGGTTAGCTAAATTATTACTGGCAGGATCACCCTGAGGTAATCCTCTGATCTGTTTAAAAAGATTTTGATGAAATGCTAGGAACTTTTCTTGTAAAACAAGATTAACCAGGATATCAAATTTTTCCTTTTTCATTGAATTATGCAATTCATATTTATCATAAATTAAATGTAGAACTCTAATCATATCATCTATATCAATAGAATTAAAAAGGTCCTCGAAGTCAAAGCCGTGCATGGAAAAAACCGTCATATAATTCGTGAATCTAACAATCTCTAAGCTATTTTTAATTATTGCTGTGTGTTGAAAGCTATCGATAGTATTTTGAAGAAGGGATTGTAAAATCTTCCCAGACTTCGTTATATATGTACTATACCCATTAGTAATACTACGGAATTTTATTGGATTTTTGTGGAATTTTGGTGTTAAAAAAATTTGTGGGTATTTAATAGTTTTGAGATGAATACTTAATCTTTTGTTTAAAGCCAAAAGACGATTATCATCTTCTCTATTGCTGTGAATCGACTTTTGAAATGCATTATTCTTTAAAATATAACCACTTAATAATTTACTATAAAAATATTTACATATTATTGCATAATTAACAGAGACTTTATCAACATAAATTATCACGAAATCCTTTTGAATATTATCTATCGATACTTTAAGGTCTTTATACATAATTTGATTTTCAACGTTGAAATCCAATTTTCCAATTTCTATTGCAACAATGGATCTAAATTGATTGAATGCTTCTATCGGCATTCCGTATTTAATAGCCATTTTGAGGTAGAAAGTATCCAAATATCTTGTGATTTGTTTAACAACGTTGGATTTATTTTTTGTCATCATAAGTCTAAAGCCAGTACCTTTTTCGATAAAATTTCTCAATAAATCATCTTTTACAATGCTAAGGTCTCCAGTGGCAACGTGCTGATGATATTCATCGATATAATCACAATACAAATAGCATTTACACTGCTCCGGACATAGGAGCTCCGAAACTTGATTATAATTGAAAATAAATCTACCAAGTTTCTTGTTATATTTGAAAGCCTTTTTAATAATAATATTTTTAATAGGAAAAAAGGATTGATATTTCCGAAATATACCTGAAAAATTAATTTTGTTAAAGGATTTATTCATAAATAACATGGTACAGTATTCTGTAGTGTAATTTTCTACTGCATCTAATTTGATATTCATTTTTTGTACTAGATAATTATTAAGATCTCTAATCATATGAATACCATGGGAATCCAAAAACTTACATCTGCTTAAAATATCTGTCATAGTTTTAATTTCTGTTTTATTCATTCCAAACATAAAAGATTTAATTATGCCTGCATTAAAGTTATCATCAAATTTATTAGCTAACTCCAACATAGACCTCTTGAGAGTAGTGCTGTTTCTTGTAACTCTCTTTTCACGCTTAGATCTTGAAATTCTTGAGATTCCAACTTTAATGTTGTTACCAAAAGATTTATCAAATTTCGGAATATATAATGACTCTTCAGATTTTTGTTTAAATGATGGCAAAATATTTCTGTTGTTCCAGATAATATTCAGACCATAAGGATAAAATGTTCTAAATGCACCTATACAAAAGTTTTCAAACCACAATCTCTGTTTGGTATTTGGCACTATTTTAAGTATGTGTACAGCTATGTTATTAAATCCATGTTTGTTAAAGTGCCCGATCTCAACCTTACTCTGATTTTTGTTACACTCAAATCTCTTAGAAGCAGATCTATGCTGATTTAGTCTAATATTGATAGTATTCGAGGTCTGCCCTATGTAAGAGAATTTATACACATTACATAACATTCTGTAAACACAATTAAAGGTTTTACAAAATATATATCTCGAATTCATATCTAACTGTTCATTACTAATCATGATACAAGCCTTGCATCTTTTGTCAGTGCAAGACCTGAATTTAAGTTTTAGACAATGGATATCTTTGAAAGGTTTTGTTTCAGATATATTACCATAACACCTATCTCTTTGAACTTCATCTCTACCATTCAAAGTATTAATTTTATGTTCTGGCATATGAGATAATCTCCTATTATATTTGGAGTTCCAAAAAATTCTAGTTTTATAAACCTTAGCAACATATGGTTTAGAATCATAAGGGTAAATAAAAGAATAATGAATATCAGAAAAACTCACACATTTTTTTGTATTTTCTAAAAGTTTTTAGTTTTTTTATGTGCTAACTCAGAATTGTTGTGCCCATATCAATAATTCACCAAAGACATACCTAAATATATACCAAATCAGAAAAATAAGGGCTCTACTGTATGGTAAGTGTATGACGGTGGCACAGATACCATTATACTGTACCACCGAGCAATGCCATACCAAGGTATGACAAATTGCCAGTCACATAAAATTTGTTAATTTTCATATTCATAGTTATTTAAAAGGTGAAGTATCTTGAAAAGAACATAATAAAATGTTAATAGCAATCCTCTAATCACAATGATAAAAAAGGTAACAATGAGCAACATCTCAGAAGACTTTAATTCAACCACATACTACACATCAACATATCCACAAACATGTAGGCACAAAATCCAGAATTAGCAAAATATTTTTATACAAATAAAATCATCACACAAAGAAAATGAATAAGTAAAATTAAACTTAAAATAAGAAAAACATTCATAGACAAGATTCTGAATCCAAAACTGAATTCAAAATTTGCTATAAGCAAATATGCCGAAATATATAAATATCCTAACAAACTCATGATTAAAGAAATTCATACATAAATAGGCGCAAAGCAGCCACATAAATGCATGAAGTATGTATGGAAGAAATTTATATAAAATATAGAACATAACAGGAAGAAAAAAATTAAGATCAAATCTAATGAAATACAAATAAGAATCTAGCGAGTCAAAATGCAATTTCGGACTTAGGACCGAATAAGTGGTGTTAAACTAGTTTGAAGGCGCCAATCTTCCCCCTTTGCATATATATATATATATATATTTCTAACATTTAATTGAAGGTCTAAAATGTTTACAGACTCTTTATTGTAATAGGTTTTTAATAATTTCTGATATTTCGAATAATAATTAAAAATAGGAACAAAATCTACTTTATTGCTACAGATAATTAAGTCATCTATGTATCCAAAAAGGTAACAAGATTCGAAACTAATGGTATCATATTCATAAACGTGCAAATAAATATTGGCCAAACAATTACTTACAGGCCTTATATATATATATATATATATATATATATATATATATATATATATATATATATATATATATATATATATATATACATATATATGTATAATTTTTTAATGATCCTCCATAGCCATAGAAAAGTAATCAACCAGATTAAAAGTATCTTTCAAAAGAGGCAGTGTCTGTAGCTTAGAATTAGTTTGCTTAATTGATTTGAATTCATTATCCACTGCCCATCTGGCAACATCGTGCAAGATCTCCTTTTGTTTCTGCCATTTACTCTACCAGTCATCTCTTTCAACATCTCACCTTTCACCTTCTTTACGTATTAATTGTCTATTATATCTTTGTGTCTGGCAATTAATCGTCAGTGGTGAATGAGTGAAATTCTGCATTTCCTCTCGTTTTTGACATTAGTCTTTGTGTCTTGGTATTGCATCTGTCATTCACCTATTTTTTTTAGTTCGCTTTAGAAATACATTCGTCAGCGTCCAAGGACATTTGTAAACAATCTCTGAATGTCCTGTCATGAGATTGATTGCTGAATCAATTTCTGCTTACGACAGTGTTTCTCAATCTTTCAGTATTTGCAACCCGATTTTCTATCATAATTTTCCTCGCGTTCCCATCCCCATACAATAAATAACATTTTATTGAATGGAATAATAATGTAATTTGATACTAAAAATACAATACGACTTTAGTTATAAACCGTATAGTAACAGGTGTTGATGGATGAAGGAAGGCTTGAGTGTGTTATTTCTCTTTCAACGAGAATTCGTTGGAAGTAGTATGTTTAGTTCTATTTGTTTGATAAATAATTTATGTCTATATTTTTAAGTTCAGATTAGTAGTCTTTTATTTTGTTGTATCTGGCTATGAAAGAATCTGATGATGGATTTAATGAGTTGCCTTAGAACTAACTATAAAACCAGCTAGGGAAATAATGTAATAACGGATTGAGTGGAATAAAGATGTTTAGTAATTTCACCTTCTGAAATGGATGTTAACTGATCTCATTCATAATATATTTAATCATGGTGTAATAATTAACACCATAACCACACAAATCATCAAGATAAATATTAAATTTTGAATATAATTCTGTGATTTTAATATGACAATCCCATGGGAGTCTGTGTTGATTATTAAATTTGCTCTTCGTTTATTTGTGATAAATTTATTAACAAATATATTGTACAAAACCTATAAATTTATTAGTGTATAAAATTAGTGTAAATGTGTATTTTCTTATTTATTATGTCAGCTTGTATTTTGTTATGCTTACTTTCTGTAAATTTATAATTTTCTAAAATAATCTTTTATTTTTAATTTTTCGATACACTTGCGCCCCTCTTGTAGGGTTATCACGCCCCCTAGGGGGCGTGCCCCACAGTTTGAGAAACGCTGTGTGATTTACGAGATTATTTTTTTCTCTTCCTTATTTGAAAGAAAGGTTTCAGTTAACAAGAAAGATCTACAGCAAAAAAGAACGTTTTTAATTTAATCAAATACAGTGGCACAAAAAATTTAAATAAATGTTATCTTTAATTCATCCAATTCAGTATTTTCTCATTCTTTGAGATTATAAATTCTATTACTACCTTCTGTTATATGTATTGTAATCTTAGATAACCTTTCAATCGAGAAAAAGAGATACGAGTTTAAAAAAAAGTTTAATGAGTTTAGAATCCTAAGCTGTCGTTTCTGTATCTTTGATAGATGCGTAGTGATCTTCTAAAAGGTCCCAGATTTATTTGAATGTACAATTTACAACTGCAAATGTGAGCAAAGATTTGTCTATATTCAGAAGGAAGTATTTATTAGGAATTTTTAGAGCTTCAGTAGCAACAGAAGAGTCTCTTTTCATAATATAGAGACTTAAATTTTAAAAAAAATTATACCTTAAAGAAAATGCTTTTTATACAAACATTCTATAGTTAGATACATGCATAACCTTTTAATGAGATACAACTAACTGGGCAGTAGACGTAGGTATAATACGGAATCCTATCCGATATTTAATTCATAGCACATGATGATTAAGCTAAAACCTGCAACATTAAATAATGATCCAACTATACGGAGCATTTCATCGTGCAGCTTTGGATGTGGCATTGAGTGTTCAAATTACTAGTTGGAAAAATATAACAGATGACCACAAAGAAATCTGGTAAATATAAAATTAGGAAAGAAAAAGAGTCAGAACAAAAGCGATTTTTTGAGAGTTTTTAGTATTATACAATGCATAAAAAAGTAGGACTTATTTAGACAAAAGAAAAGATTAAAACTTAGTAACAGGAACCAAAATAATTCAGCTGAATATTAAATATGTAGCATTATTTTGTCAGCTATTAATCTCATTGGTTGTGTATTGTTGTTCAACTCTGTATCTTCTAAAGACATTGCATCTATTATTATACCCCAGTAGAATGAACAAGGAATTTCAATGGAAAAGATCGTAGGTTTTAACGGGACTGATATTAGAAATGGGAGGAAAAAATTTCATAACCTATGTTTCCTGACACTACAAATGGGTTATTTGTATAGTTCACAATATTAAATTTCTTTTATTTTTGTCAATACTGAGATGGGAAACAGCTCGAAATAATTATAAAGGGGTCAGAAGGGAAAAATTATTAGTGTGTGGTAAAATCTATAGTGGTATACATATATATTGTTTATTTATATCTTTCTTGTAGAGAAATTTTTTTGTGATTATATATATATATATATATATATATATATATTTTACTTTAAATTTCTATTTATTTTATTTTGGTCTTTCCTACCGAGTTGCAAAGGGGGAAGGTTGGCGTCTTCAAACTAGTTTAACCCCACTTATTCTGTCCTAAGTCCGAAATTACATTTTGACTCGCTAGGTTCTTATTTGTATTTCATTAGATTTGATCTTAATTTTTTTTCCCTGTTATGTTCTATATTTTATATAAAAAATTTTTTTCCACATATATATATATATATATATATATATATATATATATATATATATATAACATGCTGATAATACTGAAGCATCCATTCTTTTATATTTTATACTTTTATACTTTTATATTTTACTCTGTTATTTCAATTTTTCATATCTCCTTTTAAATTCTGTTGTCTGGTTATATAGCAATTGCTATTCTTTTAAGTATTAATCATGTTAATTCATCTCTCTCTTGTAGAGAAATTTTGATATTATGTATATATATACATATATATATATATATATCAACTAACCGACATAATTATTACTCGGAATTTGTAGTGGTGTTGCAACAGAGCAGGTTTGATGTGTCTCATTTATATTATTTAGGAAGACAACACACACATTGAATAAATAATTATTTACAAAAGACTATATACAAAACGGTTACATAGCTAAAAGTGTATCGGCTGGACAATTTTCAAACTCACATAACTTCCGTAGACACCTTTTCTCATTGGTCACGATAGTCGGGTGATTTTCGTATGTAATTCTTAATTTAAATCCTCTGAGGTTTTAATTTCAATGCGATGGCGTTATGATTATATCCCATTATGTGGGTAATGAACAGTTAATTATTTACCCGAAGTTCTGGACCATAATAAATTAAAAAATTTTAAAATTGAATTTGTGTGAATCATTTGTATATATATATGCATATACGCGCGTGTCTGTGGAGCGAGAGAGAGAGAGAGAGAGATAGAGAAAGAGATTTTCAACGAATTGAGCAACCGGTTTGAAAAATGGAAATAAAATATTTGAGAAAAGATGAGATATGTCATTAAGACATATGCCAAAATTTCCGAACGACTTGCCAAAATGTGACCGTGGTCCAAGATCGTATTTCAGATGACTCATTCTTACAAACATCTTTAAATTTTGCATGCGTGTAGTAAATTTCTCAGTTGCAATAGCAATCGTTTTAATTTTTATTTTGATACGTTATGAGCACGTACGGTTTGAAATTTAGAACAGCAAAATCTTAATTATAATGTTTTAATACTTTTCAATGTTTAAATCTTAAAAAAAAACTATTTAGAACATCTTTTACATATTTAATACATTTATGTATAAAATTTATATTTTTATAATAATTATTATTGCAAAGTTCTATGTTTGCAAATTCAATATATTCGGACTTTAAGAAACACCCCCCCCCAAAAAAAAATATAATTCTAAATCTACCAAAATTTTGGTAAAATCTTCAATATCCTTTTAAGTTAAATTACTGGAATCCTTAATTGTAACAATATATTTTTCTTTGTTCATTAATAGAAATCCTTTTCTGAATTTTTTAAAAATTGTAATTGCTTCGGAGATATTTTTATTATAACGCAATATATTACAGGCCATTTAGTGAAGAAGAAAAAAAAGCTGCGTTTTATACAAAAATGCACCTTAAGAAGATTAATTAAAAAAATATCTTCTCTTAAATTGCCTCTCCTAATTTTAATACAAACATTTAAAGGGCTTCCTTTCCGAAGAGTAAATAGAATTTTTTCTCTCTTTTTTTGCCGTAACGGGAAATTGGCTGTACTCCAAACCCGGCATGCATGAGACGTTGTTATAATTTTCTAAGTAATTAAGTTTTTTAAAATTTCTTCCCATTTAAGTTTCCCAATAGGCTTATTCCAGTACAGAAGGCTATTACTAGACTTAGGTATTTTTAATTTTGAACTTAATTTGAGCATAACTGTCTTATGCTTTTTAATTTTTAAACATAAATTCGAATTTTAATGGTCCTCGCTTTTTCCATTTGGCACGGGATTCCAGTAAGACTAAAGAAAGCTTATTGTTTCATGAATTGTGTAATTACTTACAGTTGTAAGAGTTACACTATTTTATTCGAGAAGAAAATGGTCTGGTACCTTATATTTATTCCAAAGAAAATAAAAAAAGAGGTGTGATGCACACACATATAATTTAAGCGCTTTTTCTTGCCGTAACCTAATTTTGCTTGTATTTACTTATAAATTTATGACACATCATTTAGAAAAAGCATAAAACATTTATAAACAATGTATTAAATGTATTAAATGTAGTGAATATAAGAATCTCTCCATTATTCTGTCTTTTAAATTAAATACAGTGTATATAATTTTAAATTCGAAAATAAATAAAATACCATATTGTTGTACTTTATACATAAGAAATACAAATATTTCTATGGGATGATCTTAAGGTATCAACTACGTTTGCGGAACTGTGATTTTGAAAAAAAATGTATAAATTAATATTTACTGTCACACACATAAACTTGAACTAGAATATAAATATAAAATTATTCTTAGAAAGTTATTACAAGGAAAATTATTTAGATACAATGGTTTTTGTCATAAAATAGAAAAAGAATAGTATATTTTCCAAACATTCTTTATTTGTGAAAAATGCTTTTATAATAATGTTTTGTTTATATATACATACATATATATATATATTTCTGAGCAAACCCTACAGTAGGTATTTTGAAATATGTAATTCTGAAGTGGATTTATTCATATTTTAATATATCAGAATAGAGAAATTTTAGCAGAAAACAACAGTTATTATTTCAATTGATAGTAACTGAAAACAATGAGAATTTTTCCAAAGTTCAATTTCAGGTTCTGTAGAGGAGTTTTAACTCTGCATAAGCAAACTATTGTTATCGAAGCAATTTCCTACTAAAGGAAAATGTTTTGAAGTCCAGTAATTTTTTCTCCATGTTTTGACACAAAATTACATTTGAATAATTTTTATATTGAAATAATATTCCTTAAAAATTTTTATGGTTATTCTGATTCAAAGGACACTAAATATCATACAAAATATTATTTATTGCTTTTGCAAAATCACGCTCCAAACATAATCCCATACCTTAAACATGATGAAAAAACTATATTAAACATTGACGATTGAATTTCGATACAATCAGTTTTTTATATGGCACTATGTACTTTACTATTTTTTTATGAAAAAAAAATCATTAATATTTTTTCAAAAATCGTGTTTTTGCAAAAAATTTGACATAATTTAAAAATTTTTTAAATAATACAAATCCTTTGATTCCTAACAGATATAAAGATGGTATCCCGTACTGTATAAATATTACTTGAATACATTCATTATAATTTTCTGTAAATGCAATTTTACATCAAAATGTCACTAAAAACGACAATAATTATTGTCTTTTGTTATAGTCTATAGTCCAGAAAACAGCAAAAGTTTTAAAAAAGTTCAAATTAGTTAGACATGAAGCTAAAGAGATCTTGACCCATAAATATGAGGAGTTTAAAAAAAGTACAATTAGTAGAAAATTTTTTGTACCTTATTTAAATCTTTAAATGCATTTTCTGAGAAACTATGTTTTTCAATTGTTTTCTTCACGTTAAAGTTAACTACAGGATTTATTTCTAAGATATTGAATTAGAATTTTCAGAAAATGTTTTATATAGTTTTGCTCCAGTATAGACTATAATCTAATCTCTCTGTGTGTATTTATATATTTTATTTCACTTTTTGTGAGAAAATAACATTAGTTTTTTGTAAAAAATTGAGTTCTTCCATAAAAAGTGACATATTTCAAAATGTTTTGAAAAATAACACAGATTTTATAGCTCTAAGCACAGATAATGATATAGTTTATGTAATGTATATTAATTAGAATTTTTAAATCAAGCCTTACCGTAATTGCAATTTTTCACTAAAATTCACTCAAAATTCCCAATATATCCCAATTTATTTTTAATTTTGTGGAGAAACTATACTTTAATTCCTAGTTTTATGCTCCATTTCAAATAAAAAAGTATTTATTTAGTTGAAAATTTATATATTTCAAAAAAAGTGCTCCGAAGGTAGTCACATAGCCTAAAATAATTTTTTAAGAAAACCCGATTTCTTATTCATTATATTAATACGGAAATATATGCACACAAGCAGATAAAAATATAAGTAAATTTTCTACTTAAATTGGTTAAACATTTTTTGAAAAAATTTGTATGATTTGAGGAAACTGGTGATACATATTTGTGTGAAATATACATTTTTTTAAGTTGCTCTTTGAAATTCAAATAACTTCAAAGAAGTGGAAGATATAAAAATGTATTTAAAATGAAGTCTCAAATTAAAAGATTCGTAAATATGTTTTATAAATATTTTATTTTAAAGCAATATCTTTAAAATAAAATCTTCATAACACAAAAACAATAAAAAGTTAAGTATTAGATGCAATTGGCTATTATTCCATATCACCAACAATAAGAAAAAAATTAAGAAATTGTATTAATTGTAACAGAAATTTTATTATTTTCTTTAAAATCAAAATGAGAGGGTAACAAAAAATTTTAATTTTAGGAAAAAGTAAAAAAAAACAACAAAAAAAAACGTGAGATATTAAATAAAATGTGCACTTATACACTCGTGGGTAAAAAAAACAGCGCACCAAGAAATAATTGCGGGATCGTAACGATACTTGGCATGAAGGTACATGTCGGAAAAGTATGCAAATGATTAGAAATTCAACGTGATTGCGCATTACGTATAGCCTGTACAGGGTTTAACGTCGTTCTCCGTGGAGTATAAAACAGGTAACGTAACCAAAGCTTGTTAGAGTGTGCTGAATCGTTTACAAAGGAAGCGCAGAGGTAGACATGCCATTACGCCGTTTTCGAAGACAATATGAGAACCTATCGCATTTTGAGAAGGGAGAATCATCGGCATGAACGAAGCTGGGTGGTCAGCTCGGCGAGTAGCTCATCAATTAGGCCGCTCTGATTTTGTTGTGAGGAGGTGTTGGGATCAGTGGAACCGAGAGATGGCATTGACACGAAGACCAGGCTCAGTACAAGCTCGACTGACCAGTTATCGAGAAGACCACCACATTGTAAGAAATGCACGCGTAGAACCAACTGCTTCATCGGCTGCCATCCAGGCACAGTTAGCACCTTCACTAGGTGCCTGGCTGCAGGACATTTGGGATCGCGGTGCCCATTACGTGTGCTGCCCTTGATGCCCACCTATCGACGCCTCTGTTTGGAGTGGTACCACGTACGAGGAAACTGGACTGCAGCGGAATGGAATCAGGTCATCTTTAGCGAAGATTCCAGATTCATTCTCAGCATTGATGACAATCGTGTTCGTGTGTGGAGACCCCGTGGTGAAAGCCTTAATCCTGCCTTTCCTTTACAGCGACACACCGCTCCGCTCCCACGGTTGCTGTGATGGTATGGGTGTGCCATTGTCTACAATACACGGTCACCCCTAGTATTGATCCGTGGCACCATGACAGCCCAGAGGTATGTCCATGACATTCTGCAACCACATGTGTTGCCACTCATGCAACGGCTCCCAGGAGTTATTTTTCTACAAGGAAATGCTGAGCCTCACACGAAAAGGGTGTCACAAGACTGTTTCCGCACTGTTATTACCTTTCCTTGGCCTGACCGATCCCCAGATGTGTCTCCAATCCAGCAAAGCTGGGATCATTTGGGACGGCAAGTTGGCCATCCCACGAGTTTGAACTAACTAATAGCAAGGTTACAGCAAATATGGAACGAAATGTCTCAAGACATCCTACAGAACTTGTATGCTTCAATGCCCGATCGTATCGCATCGTACATTACTGCTAGAGGGGGTTCAACAGGGTATTAAATTGTCCGTTCTTTTGCTTTTTTTTTAAATAGATGATCTTTTTTCTTTGATTTTCTAATAATTTACTTATATTAAATTAGCCATTACGTATGTAAAATTTCTTTCATTTTGACGAATCCTTCTTGGTGCGCTAATTTTTTTGTTCATGAGTGTATTTTTCAAAACCCTCCTTTGAACAAACTAATTTGACATAAAAAATTATAGTCTCATGTTATAAAATTTCTAAAGCACTTTTCAAATGTATAAAAGAATACAACATATAAAAAAAACAAATGAAAGAATGAATATAAAAAAGCTATATATCCTTTTACATTCTTTTGAAAAATTTTTGATTTCTTAAATAGCTCATTTCAATTCTTGTGTTGCTAAACGCTTACGATAATCTATTCTAGTAGGAGATATTTTATTTAATTGTATTTCACCAAGTGTATTCATTTTTTTTCATCTTATATTAATATTTATGCTTTTAATAATTCATTTTAGTTAAATTTTATTATTCAAAATGTCTTAATTTTAAAATTAAGCAAGCGAATGCATCAACCAGATATAAAACACTTCACAATTTTTTTCCCTTCATATAAGCGTTTGATGGATGTTTTTATCCATGCACTACAACTGAAATTAAGTAGTGCTCACCAAAAACTAGTTATAGATGACAAGCTTACTGCCAAAAATGAAACAGATCGCAGTTTGTATTATTGCCTGGGATGCCATCTATAAATTATGTCGTTATATGTTTACTTACCAAACTTCAACTATGAAATTCGATATACCAGCTTAATCTGGGAGCGGTCACGCAGGGCACCCCATGCTCACGAAATCTTTAATTTTGAAAAAAAAATGTTTATTTGTTACAAATGACCTTGTGAGTATCCTTCTATATGACAGTCTTCATAGGAACTAAAATGTATGTGTCATAAGCTAAATTAAACTCAGTGGCGCAACAGACCATGAGGGCCAAGACCTACTGTGCTATCTCACTTTTCGTGATCTTAGGCGCTTAGATCCATGTGCAGATGTTCCGGTCAGGTGGTAAGTCTGACGTGAACCCCCAGTGCTTAGTTCCCAAGCAAGCTTGATAGTCAATTATCGACATATTGAAGAGATAAAAGGCTGAGTCCACCTTGCCCAGCCAGGAATTTGAACCCTTAACCTGTGAAGGCTAGATACACTACCACTTATCCACTGGGCTTCATTTGTCACACCTCTGTCTCTTTTTTAGAAGTGGCTAACGTTTTCTTATATCCTTAAGGTACTTAGAGTGAATGAGTTACCCGTGCGACCACTTTTGTTCCAAAATATTTTCTATGAACAGGCTGCACTTTCCCCCTTTGAACGACTTAATGGTTTTGATTGCTGTGTCGTACGACTCATGATGGTTTATAAATGTAAATGAACAGAATATAAAACGTAAGTCAACAGAATATTAAGAAAGTAAACGGCATGTGCAACTTATGAAGCTGAAACATCAGGGGAAGAACACGATGAAATAATGGACATCAAAATGCTATTTGTCAATCATCAAAAAACAATAAAACTATAATAACTTGAACAAAACATGTCAGTTTTGTGCCTGCACATATCATTCCTGCAATGCTAAGGAAAGGTATATGCGATTTGTGTAATTTACTGAAGTCACGAACATTTGAAATATTTTAGTTAGGCTTGATTGGATTTTTTGTCATATTATCAAAGAAAAATTAGCGTTTCTTAAACGTAGGTAAATATACTTTCTCTTACTTAAATTATTCTCTAGAATTGCGCTTTCTACGTTGTACAATACAAATATTTATAAAAAAAAAAAGGATTGGATTGACTCCATTACTCCGCATGGACATCAACGTTAGTATCGAGTGCGTACCTTCTCTCGGAGTAAATATGAATTTTATTACATTTGCATTAGTTGTATAGGAAATAATATGTAAATATATGCTCCTTAAATCAGAATTCTGAAAAGTACAGTAGCTTTCAACATGCTAAAGGAGAGAAAATATTACTTGATTTTCTAATAATTCTTATAAAGCATAAAATTCAACGTTCCATAAATCACTCTCTGCGAAATTTCGCGTCCTAGAGATATCTATATTTGGACAGATTATTTGAATAGTTGGCATCCATATGTATTCTCTACTTCAGATATACAATACTGAGATGTTTTCAATTAACAAATTGGTTTGGACGAATAAATCAGAAATACGTTCAGTGAAGCGTCTATATCTTACGAGTGCGTTGCGATGCAATAATGCATAATTCGATTGCTTGCCTTCGAATATTATTATCTCTGAAAAGTTCGGATGTTCCAATTTTGAAATTTGAAACGCACTTATGGATTTAACTTCATGTTTAATATATTCCTGACAATTCTTTAAATCTAATATATTATTTAGCGGATATGCATTCAAAACTGGGATACGTTTGTGAACAATTAGAAAATATCCGGTTGTATAAATATATATGAGTTTAATGCATGGATTTGAAAATTAAAAACAAAAACGTTTTCTTTATTTGATTTCAGAAAAAAAAAATAAAACACCAGCCCAGCTATCGAGCCAAATATGCAGACATTGCTGTCTTAAAATGAATACAAGCATTTATTTTATTTCATATTTTTAAATATGAAATTGTTTTTTATTAGAAATTGCATTTAGACATTTAAAACATTAAGCTACATTTTTTTAAAGTACGGTAAAAATGTTTTCCTTCTGGTATTTCTATTGTCTTACAACTTATCTATAAAATTATTTTTTACATCATCAAAAAAAATCCATCTGTTTCCATATACTGGAAAGGGTTAATAGTATACAATATTTATACAAAATTTCAGAAAATTATTTATGGGTATCAGAATGGTTTCTGCGCTTCTCACTTTCACCACTGCTCACTTTAAGCGCCTTATACTTTCAGCATGATAATTTGACTTTAAATGTGTAATTGCAAACAGGAGATGCGGGCGATAATATTAATTTTGTGAGTAAAGTGCAATTAGTATTGGATTTAACCATACTTTTTCAGTTTAGTCATATTATTCATATATGGTGCCAATATTGCACGTTTAAACTTGTTTCTTTTCCCTATAGTTTATCTATAAAATAAATCTCGGCAGTATCTTAACCAAACTGACAATACACTATTTTGTAAGAATTTACCTTTTAATATGAAAAGATGCTACGTGGTATAATTACAATTGTAACAGAATATAATTATTGACTATGTTTTTTTCCCTAACTTTGTAAATGGTAGATCTATTGGTTTATATAGCAAACTAAACATGGATGAATTTTCAATTCAGAGATACTAAATCTTCAATGCAGTTAACCATCAGAATTCGTCTAATGGAGCTATGGATAGTAATCCCTTAAGTGTTGCTTAAGTGTATACACGTCCTGCTGAGCTGGTGCCTTTAGTGCCTTGGATGTGTATACTCATCCTTTCAAAGGAGGACTTTTTGCATTGTGCTAGTCCATTTAAAACAAGTCCCACGGCTTTGGAATACAATAAAATGACATTGACAGTGCTTCTAAAGAATGTACATACTTCGGAGAAGAGGCGGGGAAAAAATTGAAAGGGGGCATATTCCAGGAATGATAAAATTCATAGCTAAAGAGTGTTTCTTGCTTTTTTTCGTTTGAGTGTGCTCTTTTCCATAATTTATTTACCCTCATTTTCACTTACCGTGTGTAATAGGAGCTTGTTTATTTTTTGTACGAATAAATCTGCCAATTGGGTACCTTTGTAAGGTATCATTGAACTGAATAGAATGTTGGTTTATGTGTTCACCATGTTTAAAAATATATCGCAGAACAGATAGGTATTTTTTTAATATACTGTAATTCTAGATATTAAATTTTGTATTTTCGTTTTATTATATCATATTTTTCTTTTTTAAAGTGAAAGTTAAAAAAAAATTAAATTGAAAAACACGTGCGTCTTCTTTCCCCCTCAATAAACCGAAGAAATAACGGGCATCGATCTGAAAAACGGTTGCACTGGGGGGGGGGGGGCACGTTCACATTTCATAGCTTTTCATCGGCAGTTACGAGTTTAATTTAGTTGTAGTAAGCTCAAGAATGGACGACTAACTGTCACACAGCCTTTCCATCTATTGATGGATTATCAATGTTTCATTCGAAAACAACATTATTGTAGGTGGTTTAAATATCGAAATATTTACAGTTACGAAAACAATGTCTATTGCCACACCAATTTTTTATTGCTGTTTCATGTTTTCCATTTATAATGAACCATCGTGATTCGATGCCATTTCGATTACATATAAAAGTTAACAATACATTTTCACCTCTTGTTATGATTAATGTGCCCTGCATGTGTGGTCAGGAAGAAACTTTCTTTAATTACATTCCACAGAAGCTTAACAGTTGGACATCGCTGTTATCAGAGATGCTAATCCAAGAAAAACTATTTTCGCTAAAATGACACAATTCACATACTATTGAAAATAATGATAGGTGATGCATTTGAACGATTTCTTTAATTTGTTGCAGCATATGATGTGGAAATTTCTAATATCTCCTTTTGATTCCTTACTGAATTGAAAAGGATTATTTTATCGAATGAATTTGTTTTTTCCTAATCTTTTGAAAATTAAACTTAGGATTTTTTGCTTACTTTCCACCATTTCGTATTCATTGGAGGATATAATTGAATGCAAATCAATAACAACTCTCTCAAAAAGTGTTTTCTAAAAGGTACGACCAATTCCCATTTATTCCTAAAATAATTGAATATATTTTCTTCGTAATTTTATTTTAATTCAAAGAACAAGATGTGAAGTTTTTCTGAAACATTCACATGATACACACAGAAGATCTCGTTTGCATTTACAAAATTTTTTTTCTTGTTATATACCTACTTATATAAGAAAGACAATTCACGATTTTTCATATAATGCGTTATTCAAATGAAAGTAATTCGAAGCCTCGCATGCAAACAGTTTTTCAATGTATTTTAGTGAAAAAAACTCAGTAGTAAAGGTACACGAGTCATCATGCACGCGAGTCCAAGCAGATTATTATAACTGCATTCATAAAGACGTGGTATTCATTTAAAATAGCCGGTGTAGATGCCGGTGAGAGAAACTACGTCCAAAACGGATCAGCAAGCCGTAAGAAAGATTTTAACACTGGAAGCGTAAAAGCCGGTGCAATTTCATCACAGAATGCGTGGCCATTGGCCATTTTTTGAGAATTATTGAAGTTACTTCTTTTGGCACGGCAGGGAAAATTTTCGTACGCTTACCCGTTATGTGTTACACGATGAACGTAAGGTAGGGATGCATTTTGTGTGTGTAGTATGTATAAGTGTTTGTCTGAGCATAGTAGTATACCAAAATGAGTAAATGTATATAGTTAAACATTACATATACTACGGGACTTCATCTATATATATAAAGAGGGAGAAAAGCAACTCACTCACTGACTCATCACGATATCTCCGGAACTATTCAACTTACAGACGTGAAATTGGTAGGCATGTTTCTTTCATGGATTAAAGATCACTAAGAACGGAGTTTGCGAAATTTGAACCGCAAGGGTGTTACGGAGGGGGGGGGGGTTAAGGGGCGTTATAATTAATTATTTCCATTTTTTAAACTACTTGACATACAATCTTTAAATCTGATAAATAGATTCCTTTCATAAAGTATAGAGATCAGCTACATAATGGGTTTTGTGAAAATATTAAGTGGCGTTGCGAGGATTAAGGGGCGTAATAGATAAATATTCCATTTTTAAACTACTAGACAAACCTGACTGAAAATTGGTAGGCATGTTTCTTTCATGGAATAATATCCGCTACGAAATAGGGTTTGGGGAAATTAACCCCAAGGGGTTGTTGCGGGGGGGGTTAAAGGGCATTATAAATTCTGATTTTTAAACTATTAGACGTACAGTCTTGAATTTTGGTAAAGGATTCCTTTCAAGGTTAGAGATTTGCTACAAAATGGTTTCGCGTAAATCAACCCCACGGGTAAGGGGCGTAATAGATAAATATTCCCGTTTTTTAAACTATTCGATCTGCCCGATTGGAAATTGGTAGCATGTTTCTTTCATTTGCCGACACGCAGAAACCTTTATAACTGGAGTATAAGGAGGAGCGCGGATGTCTCCATGAATACCTAACGTACACCCAAACACTTGATAGGCTCCATAAGGCTATCAAAAACAAACACCCAGGCATGCTGTCTTCGGATGTCATAATTCTGCAAAGCAATGCTAGGTCGCTTGTCACCAATGTTATCGGCGGCATTGGCCCGTAAAAAGTAGGAAGTCTTGGACGTTCTTCGCAGATTGAATTCGAAACCTTTCTGAGCAATGGGACGCCTGCCTAACGGCATGGTTAATTTCTCTAACAAACATTGTATGAGTTTCACTCATAAGATATTTCCTAGGCCCTGGAGATGCAGGAAGAATTTTACGTTAATATTCACTCACTCAC
>BMAO01032412.1:0-85658 GCA_019973975.1 Trichonephila clavata | reverse complement strand
AAACAAAACAAAACAAAACAAAACAAAACAAAAAACCTTTTTTAATGCGGTATTGTCGGATCCAACACGAATTTTGCTATCAGATGAAGGATGTTTGTAAAGAGTAGACATTTATGGACAATCGGCCAACACACTATGCCCTACCATTCTACTTTTCTTAAATTATGCTGTATTATCGGGAAAACGGGACTTGATTTTTCAATAACTATTCAAAATTTAGCACGATTTATTATAAGATTTATGTTGAAAAATTTGTAAAAAAAATTATTTTATTGATAGAACCATATACGGCCTGCGGCCGCCCCTTGTCTTGGCCGCCCGCGTGCAGTGCACGCGCTGCACACCTGCTAGGATCGGCCCTGCATACAGATCTACCTTAAATTTAATGATAGATAAATTTTAAGTTTTAGATTTTAAATTATAAAACTTTTCACGTCGTTCAATGCCACGTGAAATATCTCATATACTTAACACAGTCAAGTTAACAAAAGCCTAGTAATAAAAAATAGCAAAAAATGCTTGTTGGAATTCAGTTATAACAAGTTTTTGATAAATAACGCTGAAAAATAACGTGCTATATAATTTTCGAGCTACTATAACAAGAGCTATACTTTTTCATTCGAACATTTAATTGCGTACATATATTTCATTTCCTTTACTTGTAGATTCGATGATTAGTAAACTAAGGCCATTGCGTACTTAGCATCCCCTCCTCTCTTTCCGATTATATAACTGTTTATGATTTCTGTAGTGTACCTGTTCGTTTATTACGAATTACTTCGTATAATCAAACCCCTACCTGTCCTAAAACATGTAAGCTAAAACTTTTATTCATCACTTTTAAATACAGAAGAAATTCAATGGAAAAGTTCTACTTTGTAAACAACATTGAGTGGAACCCTCACTTACTTCCGGTGTAATGTTAATCTATGGAAAAACATCGAAATTCAAATGAGTTTTTCAAACTTTTAATGCAAGTTTTTGAAACTTTTTTTGCACTATATGGATAGAAGATGATCTGTAGATTTCAGATTCAGGATTTTGTAGTATTTATTTCAGTATCTTTTCTAAAATACCTTGTTAATTTTTTTAGCTCAAAGCAATGGAGGTTTTGCATTATAACTGGAAGAAGAAAAGGGTACTAATGACTGTAGCGCCCCCATAGTAAGCTTTACGGTAGAATTTGTCCATAGCGTTTCACTTCTAACAATGTACTATCTACAACTAAAATACATAATATTACGCATTTAAATACATTCGTAGCAATGGTTATTTCAGATTCGCAAGTAAAAAATATTGGGGGCTTTAGAAAAAAAATTAAATTAAAAAAATGTTCTATTAGTGATAGAATATGTTTTCAAAATTTATTTCTTGTTTTCACCATGTATTATGTACGCTCTTATTTCTCTGGAGTGGGAGAGGGGGGGGGGGTATCGACGTATTCACTGGAAAAGGGGGGGCCAGTTCAAAAAAGTTTGGGAACCCATGGTGGTAGGCCTAGGCCTAGATACGGATATGACAAAGTGGCTGCGGTAGCCCAGTGGTCTAGGTGACGGATTCGTGGCCAGCGTGTCATGAGTTCGAGCCCAGTACCGCTGACGATCCGCCGTGTAAGGGGCGATGTTCGTTAAATCTGTCGAAGCTCAAACGTCCTCCCATTGGTGTGGTGTGAAGTTAAGAGAGGGAGGTCGGTGCCAGCTAAGGTATCGTCCTTGTCACTTGTACGTGGCTCAAAATAACGAGGTCCGTCACCAAAAGCCCAAGAGTAGCTGAATAGTACGATGTTAATATTTACTCATACTCTGATATGACAAAATAATGCAGTCTTGCCACAGTTACCAGTTGCCATTTTGTCCAAAATTGCATTCTCCGGAGAATCTGTCCGGGAAAAACATTCGATGATTAAAATTATTCGGAACATGATCTTGCTGAGGCCGAGTTGAAAACGACACAAGGCCTCCTCGAAGCTTAAGTCCTGGGCCCGGGCCCGGTTGGCCCATGCCTTAAGGCGTCCCTGGTGCTGTAATAAACTTTTGAAAGTAACTTGCTCTGACTTAATTTAACTAAACTTAATTTATAGTATTAACTTAAATTTGTTGTATTTTATTGAATACATTTAGACTTTTTAGAAATTATGACGAAAACTGCAGTAGAATTGGAAGACTTTCAACTTTAAAACTTTAAAAAAAAAATTCTATGTATCACGAAGGAATTCTTGTATTAGTTCTTTAGCTACCGAGACGGAAAAAAAAATTAGGTCTTATAATTTAATTAGAGGGAAGTAAAAGTAACATGACACACAAAAAAATATGGTATTAAGAATAAAATATTTTTGAACATCTGAAAATATCATTTGTGTAAACACGCAATCATATAAGCAGCTATGCTTATGATAATATGTGGCTAAGGTTTATGTGTAATTACTTGTGTGAATCGGTTTTATTTATATTTTTAACATATTTTTAAAATATATTTATTAAAAAAACCACATGTGATACAACATACATAGATCCTTCTATAAAAATTGAATTCATTCAGGAATGTGCTAATAAAGTAAGATTACAAAACTTTATTTTTTTCAATAAAAATGTTTCATTTAAAAAAAATTATTCCTTAGAATTTATTTTAAGAATTGGGTTTTTCAAGCAATTAACAAATTATTCTTTTTACGAACAAACCCATTAAGGAAAATAGTTGAAATAGTTTCAATGATTATTTGTCGGAACTACAGTTTCGAATTCTTTAATTTTTCCTTTCCAGAAGCATTTATAGAATTCTGGAGTGAGTGAGTGAGTGAATATTAACTTCGAACTGTTCAGCAACTCGATGGCTTTTAGCGATGAACCTCGTAATTTTGATCCATGGTCAAGTGACGAGGACGACAACTGAGCTGGAATCCCCTCTCCTAACTACCACACCACACCAATCGGAGGACGTTTGAGCTCTCGACAGATTTAACATGCATCACTCCCCTACACGGCGGGTCTTCAGCGGTACTAGCCTCGAATTCATGACAGGCCTGCCACGAGTCCGATACCTTGACCAACTCGCTATACCGTAGCCACTATACAACTCTGGAAGCTGTTTTGTTACCGAAGAATGTTTATATAAAATGTTTTTCAAAGCTCTCATTGAATCTAAAAACGGAAAAACCGGAGTGACCGTTACTTAAATAAAAATATGACGATCAAAAATGTTTGAGATTAAGTACCACATATATGATTCAAAATTTTAATCAAAAAATTTTTTGTCCCGACAAAGCACACTTTAAATCAGGGGTCGGCAAACTTTTAGCTCTGGCTTGCCAAACTAATCTACCAATAGGATTCAGCGTGCCACACAGTAGGATATTTTTGAAACGATTCGATTCCCGTAATAATGCATGCAGAGTTAGAGAATAGAGGTCAATAATATAGGTTTATACAGTTTTGTTATACATGAATTTTGCACTATTTAAAGATATTTCTTAGAATAAAAATAAACAGTATAAAATATGTTTATTTCTTTAACAAAAAGCAAATTTAAAATTGTACATATACTACGTACTTTTAAACATATCTATTTAAATAAGAAATAGACAACATAAAATGTATAAGTAGTATTAGCCTTCATTATAGTTAAATAAAAAAATGAATAAAATTTTTAATAAGAACCTAATGCTTGTACCACTCTACTTTCATATCACAAAATAAAGAGTATAATTGTGACTTTTTCAATTTGATACGATTCTGAGCATTCAGTTGTTTAACACTATCTTTGCGGATTCGAAACATTTTTCATATGAGGAAAGAATTTTTACTTAGATATGTAAAACCAAAAGAGCGAAAAACAGAGTACATGAAATTTCTCTTTCTTTAAACAATTAAATCTTTCCAGCAATGACATTCAATAGTTTACAAAATAGCTGTAAATTGATTTTTGAAGTTTTCTTTCAGATTTCTTCGTAATTCCGTAAGTGTCCGTAATTCTGAAGATGTTTGCCAAATCATTATAAATTTATTAATTTCCATCCACTCAAATGTTGACAAATTTGTAGAGTAGTGCAGGGTGTCACTGAGAATTGCACTGCGTGCCATAGGTTGCCGACCCCTGGTTTAGATTATTAATATGTTTCCCCGAATATAAAGCCTATACAAAAAACTAAGCCCCAACATGATTTTTCAGGATGTTCACAATATAAGCAATATCTCGCAAATAAGCCCTATACACGATAGTCAAATGGACGCTAGACTTTGTCGAGTGATCAGTCGAAATTCAACTCAAGTGTATATTCGATGATAAGAAACGTCGTCAAACCGTTGGAATGAGAGCTTATCTCCGAACTCTTGGTATTGCAATAAACAAGCCATTCAAAGACACTTTGCGCACGGGAATCAATGACAACATTGAAACTAGAAGGGAGAGAGAAATGAGAGCGGAAACATTCGGAAACTTAGATTGATGGAGATCCTGATTTGGGTAAAGATTTCGAATGTGTAATGGAACAACAGACATTTGTGCTCCCATACACTACGAGTAGGCGATATTTTAGGAAGTGCTCATTCCGAGACAGCTCTGGCAATCGACATAGGAAGCCTGGTCAGTATTTTTAAAGAACTAGAAATTCCGCAAAATAAGCCTCAATGTTTCTTTTGAAACAAAAATAAATACATGACTGGGTTTTACGTTCGGGGAAGCCTGGGGTTTAGCATGAAGTTTATGAGGTTTTGCGATCTATGTACACATTTAGAAATTATTTTTCCTTTTCTAGATCGTCGTATAATTTTGTTAATTTTAATACTTTAAGCACACTAATGTAAATTGTTCTTCGCGGTGTAACTAATTTTGATTTAAATTCTTCTAACTTGTTTTTCGAAATAAAATTTACATAATTTTTTTGAAACATATAAGGCAGGGGTGGGCGGACTTTTCCAGGGTATGGGCTACTTCTAATTTTTTCAAGATATTGTGGTTTCACCTAGCGGCGTAGATATAGTAAGCTAAAAGAAGGTCTACAATACATTCGAACCTCCATTTTCGAAACCTCTATTTTACGACTTTTTTCCTGGAACCAAGAACATTTTGCAGAAAGGGAAGGCCAAATCTTAGATGGATTGATGGCCTAGAAAAAGATCTCTTAGTTTTGAGAACTAGGAATTGGAGAACACTAGCAGGAAGAAGGCTTCTTGATAATACCAAGGCCCACCCTGGGCTGTCAAGCCACTGAGGAAGGAAGTAAGAACATTTTGCGATTTTCTTCGTAAAATAACCTCCGAATAGCGTTTTCAATTTAACGAAATTTTCTCTTGTGATTCGATTATTTTTCTCTGTATTCTAAAAATATTTCTAGACCTTCGTTTTATGAAATGATTATTAAGTCTAAATGAAAGTGGTCACCCCAATATGTTTTGACAGTCCTCCTGTCGATTGCGATCAACTTAATGTCCCCCTCTTTGGATATAGGGTGTCCGAAAAGTATGGCTACACTTTCAAAAATAAATTTAAAATAAACAAAGATTTTCACTTAAGTTTTTAATGTTCCCTAATGAATACATTAAGTTTTCTGTTTAATGAAAGGCAAACTAGATGGCGCAACACCCCTTCTTTTCAACATACTCGTTTCCAAATGGATTCACTGCAAGAACAAGCGCCTGTTGTCGCATGGTTTATCCAGTTTAACTCTGCGGCACTGGTACAAAGTTAATGGGGCATCACCACACTGGAGTTTGGAAGTGAGAGAAAGTTCCCTGGGCAAAAAAAAAAAAAAATGGATGAAATGAGTTAATTCTATAGCGTGGCCATACAGATTTCTAGACATGACACCTTTGAGCTTCTTGTGGGATACGTTGAAAACATTGCTCACCAATCTTCAATTAGTGACAATGATGAAACGAAAAGTCAAATTACTGTGGCTATTCAAATTGCGGATCTTGTAATCAGTGGCGTGACGGAGAACATTAGGGTTCCCCTTCAAAGTCAGGTTTAGGGCCCTAAGCCGGATCTTACAATGGGTACGTACTTTGTGTCAGTCAGGCTTTGGGCCCCCCAGATTCCTATATCCCCAAGCAATGCGGGAGTTGTGAGGGTGTACGTCACGTCACTGCTTGTAATGCTTCATAGAAATTTGCGTTCTGAGCTCCGGTGGCTCCGGTAGCGTGCCCGCTAAGGTTGTAAGTTCGACCCCGGCAGGAGTCGATAGATTTTCTGGATGCGAAAATTGTAGGCATGCATGTCATATGATTATGTGCCATGTCAAAGATCCCTTGTATACCAATTTGGCTCTGGTACTTTCGACAAAATTAAAAACCATGGCAATAATCAGCATTCAACGGGAGGTTAAATTAAATTAATTCAAAAGTTCAAATTTGGAAGCGAGATCCGCCACTAGATGGTGCCACCACTGAAATGGATCGCACACTTGGGGACCTGTCGTGTCTGCAAAGGCTTAGTTGCTAATATGCAGCCCATTGGGGGAGGGAAGAGCGTTGATAGAAATCTCGTATAGACTCGATCTGTTGCGCTCAACTAATGGTGCGCACATTAAAATAGTGCAATAAAGCCTTGTAAGAAAACTTAAATGTTTTCTTCATGAAAAAAAAAGAAGCTTAAGTGAATTTCTGTACTATTTTTTGTTGTAATTAATATTTGAAAGTGTAGTCCTACTTTTCGGACACCCACTATATTTATTGTTGATTATTTTAAGAAAATTGAGAAGAATTCAGCTCAGTAATATTAACTGGAGAGTTTACCTGCATAGTGTGTGTACGTCTGGTTCTCTGAAGAGTTGATAGCACTCTTCACACACCCTGTCCAGCCTGGCAAATTTGGCTTTGTCATAAACGCCCATGCAGCCAAGTCCCGCAAAACTCCTCTTCATCTCTTGCTCGGAGGTCGCCACATGAACCGCCAATATTACGCCAACCAGGAGAAGACAAAAGCCGACAATCGATGTCATTCTTCCAGATGTTGACAAATAACTCTTTCTCTGAAAAATAGTGTTACTTGGAGTCAGCATTCTAAATACATATCTTTATATAATCGTTTCTGTTTTTAACTGTTTCGAAAATCTGCTCACACAATTCAAGATTTTTCCAAAGATGTTTACAGATTAGAAATATCTTAAAATGGCTTTTAAACAATAAAAAAAATTTTAAGAGAGCAATTTTCTAAAAATTACATTTTTTTTTCGAATTGCGTGTATTTTTTCCATTAAACCTATTGCATGTGCACCTGAAGTTTTTCTTAAGTAGTCCTGAAATGTAGTTCTACATATCGAAATTAAACTTTAGTAATGTTAAAAAAACCGCTAAAGAGAAGGTATTGTAGTAAAAAGATGGGTACAAACGTATTATACCGTCGACCAATTTCTCTCTACCAAAAAACATCGCCAAATTAAGAGGTGTCACTAAATGCTATCATCGTATATGTGAACAAGATTATTTTGTTTGTACACGCTTGGAAACAGTTTTCCTCTATCGGCTACATATCGTGGCGTTGAGCGGCTTTATTTCATTTAACAAATTGATCGTTTGTATAATAAGAAAGTACATTAAATTCACATTATGCTCAGTAAAAATTGTCCTTTTAAAATGAACGGATGATATATTTCCAAAATCCTGCTTCATAATGTATGCCTACTTAATACACAGACAAAATTTTAAGCCTGCTCGTCGCATAGTTTTTGAGAAAAATATACATAAATTTAACCTTGCCACTATAGAGGAGTACTATAACTACAGTTGATGTTTAATGATATGTAATCGTATTATATAACGAAATATTAAATAAATTCACCTATATATAACACTATCTATAGATACACTCCTTGCGCATCTTAAACTCTTAGAAAAATATCGTTTTAAGTTTTTATTATGTTTATTGAATCGTTTTCTGTGATATACGTGCAACTGTGTATAGACAGAATAATATTTTTTTTCACGGAGCTTTTAAGCCATCGTAGTTTTAAGACATCAAAAATAATTTTCTCCCGTTATCAGAGATGGGAAATAACTGAGAAAAGATGTACCTAAAATAAATCTGAGATTCCTACCGGTGTGATGAAACTACAGAAACGTGCTTGATCTTATCTTTAAAACGCGAATTCCTGCCTAAAGCACGATGTTTCTGCTGCTATTGGAAGGAAAAGTGTGCTTGCTGTGAAATATCAATACGTTTTTTTTTGGAAGAATTTAGATTTCTCAATGGATTTCAGAGAAAAGATATAAGTTGTGTAAATAATATTAAAATGATGGTAGAAATACTTAAATTATGTCGAATGAATGGGAAAATTAAAGATTATCTTTTAACTCCATATATAAATGTAAAAACAATAAATATATAGTGCTCAACCCAAAAATAAACAAAAAATATTTCGAACTATTGTATTCTACATTTAACTGAAGAATGTATTTGTTCTAGATCAGGGATGACCTTTTTTGAGACGTGGGTCAAATTTTGTTCATATTTTTTTTTAGTACTAGCTCGTGGGTCACTAATGCCCTTTGCATCAGAGTTAAGTTTAAAACTTTTAAACTGAGTATTTTTAATACTAAACATCTTTAAATTCAATTGGCTTATCAAGTAAAAATAAGTGAGGTTTGACGATTTAAAATTATTTAGTAGGGCTAAATGTTCTGAAGTGTTTGGTGCAAAATGAAATTGAGTGTTTCAATGAACAAGGAGTAGCGAAAATTAAATACTATATTCACTCATAGACAAAATAAAAAATTAGCGCACCAAGAAGGAGTCGTCAAAATGAAACGAAATTTTACATACGTAATGACTACTTTTATATGAGTAAATGATTAGAAAATCAAAGGAAAAGAATCATTTATTTCATAGAAAAATACAAAAGAACGGAGGATTTAATACCCTGTTGAGCCCCCTCTAGCGCGAATGTACGATGCGATACGATCGGGCATTGAGGCATACAAGTTCTGTAGGATGTCTTGAGACATTTCATTCCAATTTTGCTGTAAACTTGCGTCTAGTTCATTCCAACTCGTATTGTCTTGTTAAAAAAGGCTTCTGGGAGCTGTTGCATGAGTGGCAAAACATGTGGTTGCTGGATATCATGGACATACCGCTTGGGCTGTCATTGTACCACGGATCAATACTAGGGGTGTCCATGTATTGTAGGCAATGATACCCCATACCATCACACCAGCTGTGGGAGTGGTGTGTCACTGTAAAGCAGAGGCAGGATTGAGGGGTTCACCACGGGGTCTCCACACACGAACACGATTGTCATCACTGCTGAGATTGAATCTGGATTCGTCGCTAAAGACGACCTGCTTCCATTCCGCTGCAGTCTAGTTTCCACGTGCGCGGCACAACTCCAAAGGGAGGAGTCGATGGGTAGACATCAAGGGCAGCATACGTAATGGGCGCCACGATCCCAAATGTCCTTCAGCCAGGCGCCTTCATATGGTTCGAGAAGACACAGGGACCCCTAGTGAAGGTGTTACCTGTGCCTCGATGGCGGCTGATGAAGCAGTTGGCTGTACGAGTGCATTTCTTACGATATGGCGGTCTTCTCGACGACTGGTCTGTCGAGGGCGTCCTGAACCTGGTCTTCGTGTAAATGACATCTCTCGGATCCACTGGACCCAACATCTTCTCCCAACACAATCAGAGCGGCCTAATTGATGAGCTACTTGCCTAGCTGGCCACCTAGCCACCATAATGCCGATGATTCTCCCCCTCTCAAACTGCCACAGCTGCTCATATTGTCTTCGAAAACGGCGTAATGGCATGTCTACCTCAGCGCTTCCTTTGTAAACGATTCAGCACACTCAAACAAGCTTTAGTTACCTGTTTTATACTCAACGGAGAAAAACGTTAAACGCCCTCTACTTTCTATATGTAATTCGCAATCACGCTGCTTTTCTAATCATTTGCATATCTCCCCGACATGTACCTTCATGCCAAGTTTCGTAACGATCCCGCAATTATTTCTTGATGCGCTAATTTTTTTGTCCATGAGAGTATATTGTGAAGTATTACTTATTAGAGTAATACATATATATATATATATATATACAAGTGCCACCTTCCCTTGCATATTTTCTGACAGAGATAGTTTTATATATCTATATATATAAAGGAGAAAAGCGACTCACTCACTGACTGATTGACTGACTGACTGACTAATCACGAAATATCTGGAACTATTCAACCTACAGACTTGAAATTTGGTAGACATGTTCCTTTGATAGAGTAGACATAAGCTAAGAAAGGATTTTCAGAAATTCGAAACGCAAGAGGCGTTACGGGGGGTTAAGGGCTTTAATAATAATTGTTTCCATGTTTAAACTACTTGATGTACAATCTTGAAATTGGGTAAGCGGATTCCTTTCAGAGAGTAGAGTTCCGCTACAAAATGAGTTTGCTAAAAATCGACCCCCCAAGTGGCGTTGCATGGGCTTAGGGGGCGTTATAGATAATTATTTCCATATTTAAACTATTTGACGCACTGTCTTTAAATTTGATGTATAGATTCCTTTCGTAGAATAATGATCAGTTACAAAACGGGTTTGTGAAAACAGACTTCTAAGTGGCGTTGCGGGGGATTAAGGGGCGTAATAGATAAATATATCAGTTTTTAAACTACTTCACCTACCTGCTTGAAAATTGGTAGATAAGTTTCTTTCCTGGAGTAAATATCCGCTACAAAATGGGTTTTGGGAAAATTGACCCCCAAGGGGTGTTGCGGGGGGCGGGGGTTTAAGGGGCGTTATAAATTCCTATTTTTAAGTTATTAGACGTACAGTCTTGAAACTTAGTAAGCAGATTCCTCTCATAGGGTAGAGATACGCTAAAAATGGGTTTCGTGAAAATTGCCCCCAAGTGGCGTTGAGGGGACTTAAGGGGCGTTATAGATAATTATTTCCATTTTTAAACTATTAGACGCACAGTCTTTATATTTGATAAAGATATTTTATTTCTTTCATAGAGTAGAGATCAGCTATAAGAAGGTTTTTTGAAAACAGACCTCTAAGTGGCGTTGCAGGGGAATTAGTGGCGTAAGAGATAAATATTTTCGTTTTTAAACTATTTGACCTACCTGCTTGAAAATTGGTAGGAATGTTTCTTTCATGGAGTAAATATCCGCTACAAAACGGTTTGGAGAAAATTGACCCCCAAGAGGTGTTGCGGGGGGTTAAGGCAGATATAAATAATTATTTCTTTTTTAAACTATTAGACTCACAGTCTTGAAATTTGGTTAGCAGATTCCTCTCATAGGATAGAAATACACTGCAAAATGTGTTTTGTGAAAATCGACCCCTAGTGTGTTGCGGGGTTCAAGGGCGTTATTGATAATTTTTTTGCATTTTTAATTAATTGGACGCACAGTCTTCAAATTTTGCTAAGCAGATTCGTTTCATAGAGTGCAATTCCCCTACAAAATGGGTTTTGTGGAAACAGACCCAGAGTGGCGTTGCGGGCTCAAGTGGCGTTATAGACAATTATCCCCATTTTTAAACTGTTAGACGTACAGTCTTGAAATTTGATAAGCAGATTCCTTTCGTAAAGTAGAGAACCGCTACAAAATGGGTTTCGCGAATATCAACTACTAAGTTTAATTTCGGGGATTAAGAGGCGTAATCGATAAATATTTCCATTTTTAAACTACTTGATCATCCTGCTTGAAAATTGGTAGGCATGTTCCTTTCATGAAATAGAGTTCCTCTAACAAAGAGTAAAATGAAAATTGACCCCAAAGATGTTTGCGAGGGGTCAAGAGGAGTTACAGAAAAAAATTCCTGTTTTTAATTGTTAGACCCATATACTTGAAATTTATTAAGCATGTTTCTTTTGTTGAATAGGAACCACTAAGAATAAATTTTAAGCAAATCAAGTTCTGGGGGTTGCAGGGTTACTGGGACGTATTGACAAAAAAAATTACTTTTTTCGAGCTACAAGGACTATAATAATGAAATTTGGTTTGCATTTTTCTTTTGTTGAATTTAAATCCGCTAAGAGCGGTAATTTTGGAAAACGGCTCTCAACGGGATTACAGAGATATTTATAGTAAAACTTTTGCTTTTTTCCGTTAGATTTAGACTTGAAATTTGGCTTGCATGTTCAATTTACGGAGTAGAGATCCACCGAAAATTGGTTTTGTGGGAATCCACTTGGTTTTTGAGTTACGAAAGAGCAAACATCATTCTATGCTTCAATTTTAGAGATTTTTAGAAAATACAAATTAGATGAGTTCTGCCCTTTTTTTTATCAACAGGTGACAGTTACAGGTATAAGTATATTTTTCAATTCAATCGAATTCTTAATGCTAGGACTTAGATATCAATAATTTATACATATATATATAGCAGTAAAAATTTATAAAACATCATGAAATACCCAGCGAAGCGGCGGGTAACAGCTAGTATATATATATATATATATATATTATATTATATATATATATATATATATATATATATATATATATGCCTGCATTTTTTTTAATAAAATGGCAAAGTTTAGCTGTTAAAGTTGTATGCAGTTATATTCTATATTCTATCAAATTATTTGGAAGAATCAAAAATGAAGAAGTTTTTACTGGGATTAATAACTTTTTTTAAAGAAATATTTTAGATTCTTTTATAATTGAAAGAAAAAATTTACTGTTGCAAATTTACTCCAGACATATCTTAACGATATTATTTTTGGCGAGATATATATTTATTATAATTAAGGAATTAATAATTGGGGCAAATTATTATTTAAAAGTGATTTAAAATAAAAAATAAAAAAATGGATAGTATAAGACATTAAAGCTAAGATCTTTTTATCAAACGTGGTTACTGCCGTGAAACCCTACAATTTATTTACTGAAAGATAATATGAGCATATTTTTATTAATAAAATAATTCAGTAATGCATTCGCAAACGATATCTGAAAGAAAAAGTAAAGCGATTTTAATGCAATAAAAATGTCAGCTTCTCTCTTAAGCGAAAACGGTGGACGGAAGCAAAGTAATGCTTTGTAGACACAATATATACGTCACCTTTCTAAATGAAGACGGTGTCTGTAGACAAACTGAAGTTATGTGTCAGCACTCTGAGCAAGAACAGTTTCCTAAGACAGGGTAAAGATGTGCGTCAGTACCCGTAATGAATGATGGTGTACAAAGACAGGGCAAAGGTATACGGATACAATATAAACGTGAGCTTCCCAAGCGAGAACAGTTTCCAAGACAAGGTAAAGCTATGAGTCAGCATCCTAAATGAGCACGGTCTTCAAAGACAGGGTAAAGCTATGAGTCAGCATCCTAAATAAGCACGGTCTTCAAAGACAGGGTAAAGCTATAAGTCAGCATCCTAAATGAGGACGGTCACCAAAGAAACGATAAAGTTTTGAGTCAACATCCTAAATGAGGATGGTCTCCAAAGATGGGGAAAAGGTAAATGGATACAATAAAAGCGTGAGCTTCCAAAGCGACGACGATTTCCTAAGAAAAAATAAGCTATATTAAAATAATAAAAACGTCAGATTCTCTCTCTCTCCACTGTTTTTGCTAAGAAAGGCTTTAATGATATAATCGATTCGCTATTGTACAATGATAGTGAGTTTGAACTTGTTTTTAATTATTTTCAGACCGTTTTAAATGAAATAACAAAAAGTTTTTGATGTATCTCAGGAGTGGTATATTTTATTATTTTATCAACATATTTTTATATAAAAGTAATTGAGCCATTGAAGGCTGTATATGCCGTTAACTTTTTCTAATTGAAAAGGAACAAAATATTTAAGTTCGCACTATCAGAAGTAATTTCAATTCTTCAAGCATTTAAGGCTCCACGGCATACTCGAAATAGTAATGCACTAAAAACTAGTCTTCGCTCTTTTGGTCAATTTCATTTTTTTAAGGCAATGAATTTCTTTTTTCGTATCTTAGTTAAGATTTTACTGATTTCACCCAATGGGAAATGTGATAAATCTAGTAAATACTCAACAACTTTTTCTTAAAAAAGTAATAAATTGCACGGTTGAATTTTGAGTGGCGAATTCCATCTCTGTCAGGTAGATACGGGTGTCACAATCCCGAGGTGCCCTAGTGATCTTTTCCTTTTCCCACGGGGTTTACTGTCTTTGGTAAACATGGGCTTCACGAACCCGGGGTACCCTAGTGATCCTTCTCTATTTTCCACCCTCTTTCTTGTCATTCAATTCATTCTTTCTTTCTCTTCCCGTCTAGACCATAGATATTAAAACAAATGTTTGGCGCAGTATAGCCGAAATCGGCTCTTGCGCCAATAAACCCCCAAATCACTCACTCACTCACTCACTCTGTCAGGTAGAATTCTTTTTTTAATGGTAGTAAATAGCTAATTTCTATAGTTCTATTTTTAATAATGATTTCTAATTTTTTTTCACTTCATATAATGAAGTCGCTTTTTTAGTATTTAATTCTTCTTTCATCCTCACTTGATTTACTTATTTATTTTTAATTTTTTACTGCTTTCGCTTATTTTAATATCTTTTTCTACAATCATTTGGAAATTCTTCACATTCAGTTCCCCTCTTCACTTTTCTGCGCAATTTTACTTGGAAAATAAAGGAAATTTCTTTTTATTCCACTTTTTAAATCGTTTTAAATGATTGTAATTCTACTCTTCTCAGTTGTTCATCAAGTTTCAGTAATATTTTTTTATTCTTCATGTTTCGCGAGGTGCGAGGCGGTCATCTTGAATAATATCTACATTCCGTCTATAGCTTGTTTGGCGTGATTTTAATCACGCTTAAGTCTGTAGCAGAATACAAATAAACTAGCGTAGATTTAGAAGAATTAAATATTGCACTTAAGAAAAACGTGTACACTTGAAATAAACGAAAGATCTAATAACTACTATATTTAGATGACCGTAACACAATAGTTGTGTTCAAAATTACGGCAAAAGAGTTTGACTTATGCAGATGCCACCCCATGAATATGAATAAGTACGAATCTATATGTTGTCTGGCAGTACCGTTACGTTTCTTATTCTGCTAATCTCGATAGTCTTTCGGGTACTTACGTATTAGACCATATTTTTGGTAATACTTCCCTACGTTCGCTTTCGAAGAAAATAAATTCCCAAATTTAATCATTTTTCACAGCAGAATAAGAGAAGAAGAATACAAAAGAATTAACCAATTAAAGTAATATTATCTTCGATCATTATTGTCCTTGAACTTGTGCGAGAAAAGTTCAAACTGTGAAAGATATTATAGCCACATTATGTTTCAATTTCGATCACAGTTACTGTTATTGGAATTCTTTTACGTATAGTAAATAATCATTGGATGTTCTTTAAAGCACTTTAACATTCCTTATCTTAAGCGGACTCCTATTGGTTTTTATAAGCGAGTGAAAAATTTTTTTCAACGTGAAACGAATAAAAATTTTTTCATTAAATGATAACCTTGATGAAAAATTATGTTGCACTCGAGTTAAGAAAACGCACACTTAATCATTTTTATCAACATGTAAAAATAGCCTAAGAAGCAAGCGATAATGATGGAAGCTTCGCCTATAACACTAAAAGTTTTAAAAAAATTTTAGCAAACGCAATCATTTTTGTCTTTTTAACTTACACGTGTGCATTAATTCTTAAAACGCTGCAAAATTATTTGAGCCTAAAGAGAAATTTTTTGAAACACACTTGGGCTGTTTTAACACAAAATCTCAAGATTCTCAAATTTCTGTCTTATCCGTTTGAATTCTGGAACTATATAAGAAATTCCGAAATCAAGTTGCCACAACATAACCACTATTTTTTTTTTGAAAAAAATTTTTTTTTTCTAAATTATTTTGCCCCATTCTTTCTAAAGAATATCATGAAACACAAATGAAGGTTTAATAAGGTTTAATTTCTGCCATACTGTATCCCCTGTAATGGCTCCCAACTTGCATATGCAAAGAATTAAAAGTACTAAAAAATACGCAAAAAAAAGAGGCTGTCCAGAATCGCATATTTATTAAATTTTTTTACCGTGGTACGTGTGATTTGCGCTGACAAGCAAGGATTTAGATATTTCGTGTTTGTACAAACTTGATAGAGAATCTGAATCTATTTTGCATACACAATTTATAATTTTCCTTTCCATTTTTTAACTCGCAAAACCCCCTTGGGTTTGTTTCGCGGAACCCCAAGGTTCCACAGAACACGGTTTGAATACCACTAGTTTAAGAAGAAACAATTTTTCACACGAATATGTGTACCCAAACATCGTTGAAAGAGCATGCATATTAACTAGTTTTTGCATAGACATAAATTATTTGGTAAAAAATCCCATACGTATAATATAATATTTTCAATTTTTTCTGTGGGATCTATAGTATCTGTAAGATTTTCACGCAATTTTTCTCCTTCTACTTCAGAAATCAAATCTTTAAATTTTGTTTTACACACTAGGCTGCTTCGAAATTCAACTAATTCCATACCTAGCCACATAAATTCGGTTAAAACCATTATTTCAAATTCTATTTTGTATAGATATAAAATAAAGGGAAATGTATTTTCCAAACTGTTAAATTCATTGAATCTCTCTTCAAAATCTTGTTTTATTTCCAGCATAATCATTACATATTTTTAGTAGCATTTTCTTAAATGTCAACGGAGTTTTCGAAAATTATTGCGTTCTGAAAATGTTTTTGTAATTGAGGAAAATATTTCATGATTTTCATTTCCAAATCCTTAGTAAAAATGTCAAGTTTCGTCATAAATATTTTAATATTTTTAAAAGTTGTTAAAACAACTATTCCATGTTTTTATTCAGTTCATTAAAATTCTGAGTGTCTCTTAAAAACATTTAATCAGTTGATTAATTTATGTTCGATAATTCTCCAATACTATTGTTTTTGAATTAAAAAGATCTTAATTTCTTCTAATAACGTTATAAAGTGATGAAGAACTTCACCGAAAAAAAGCCATAGCACCGTTATTGTATGTCAAATTCCCTGAATATTGGCATTCAATTTCCTCTAAGAATTATACAAATTGTCTTTTATGGAGAGCTCTTACGTTTATAAAGTTGATTATTTTTATAACAACTGACAGTACAATGGAAAATGTTTTTAAACTCTGCTTCACAAATAAAACTTGCAGGTGTATTATGCAATGAAAATCAGTCAGGAAATGTGAGATATTTTGCTTAAGATGCTGAATAAATCCAATGTTTTCCCTTACCATATTAGGTGCACCGTCTGTTGTTACAGAAACTATTTTCTGGAAGTCAGTATCTATTTCTTTATATGCATATCAAATTCTGTAAAAATATCAAGACTGGTACACTTTCCTTTCAACGTTATTAGTTTCATTAAAAAACCAAACTCTTCTTTCATTATATTTCCAAACTTATACCGAGCAAAAACAGCAAATTGTGCATATCCATTTATATTATTTATCTCATCTAAGGCAATTGAATACATTTCTGCATAATTTAAGGCGTTATGTATTAGCGCAAAAAAATATCTTTTTCCAATTCTATTATACTCGATCTTTAATTATATTGCGATTTATAGGTAACTCATTTATACGCTTTATAATCAAGCATTTTTCTTTAAAATCACCAAACAATGTAGGACTACTTTCTAAAAACGCTTTTTTTTACAAATCCTTCTGCTGAAAGAGGTTTTTCGTTGGAGAAATGCAATGGGCAACTTAGAAACTAGCAGCTGTAATGTTAATTTTGGAACCAAAAACTTTTTTAAACATTGCTTTGAGAAAAATTCTATCTTATTAATTTTTTTTTGTAAGGAACAAGTTTTTCTATTCTCATCTGCCGACATGCCGAGATTTGAATGCAACATTTCAAAATGTCTTTTTACATTTCAGTACAAATTATACGTATAACCACTTAATTCATTTCAATACCCCCCCCCCCATATTTATCAAACCTTTGAGTTTGATATGGCCTGGAACTTGTACAGCTTGTTTTTAATTTTTTAACCGCCGACATTGTACGGGCTGCAAATAAAAATATTTATATTCAGAATACAATAATTTGTGTGAGAAGAAATTTTGTATTAACATATCTAATACACACATATACATACATACATACTACACATTACTTTTAAATAGTTCGACATGTAAGTTCAGCACTGGTACTGACTGGGGCAAGCGCCTTAAATTGCGAGCCAAAAATTGCTATTATAGAGAATAAAAGACATATGCATGGCCCCCATTGGCATCTCATAGGGTGAAACAGTGAGGAGACGATACAAATGCTATGGAAGTCTCTTTCTACAAACATAACTGAACATAACCTTACAAAAGTGCATTTGATCCGAAGAAAGTTCTTTAAATATGATTATTTGCTTTTGTTAGTCGATTTGTTTCAACAAACCAAATGTGAGTAAAATTATATATACTTTATTTTATATTTTGTAAACACTTCTGCTTTATTTCAAATACTACAATCTTCATATACATTTGTTGTCATTTTCGTAACTTTGGAACTATAATGATCAAACTAAAGGTTATAGATAGCTTTTAAATTGATTATGTGTCAATACAGGGCTTGAAAAAATACAAATAGAATATAAATAATCCACACAAGTTAGAAAATCTAAATAAACCCCCTTAAACAAACAAGTGGTTGTCTAGTAGTCGTGGGTCAGTTATAAAGCTTACGTGGGTCAGTGGCTGACCCACGGGTCATAGGTTCGCCATCACTGTTCTAGATAATAACAAGCAATATAAAAAGAAATATTAAGTCAATTCCTACTTAGGCCAAGAAAAAAAATTTATTTTAGTACTTTTTATTAAATAATTATGATTAATATGAATATGTATATACATGTAACAGAATCAAAATATTAAGTGGCAAAATAGAAAAGGATTTAACTTGAAACTGTCCTCATTTTTTCTTTCTATATAGGTTTTGGACTATTATTTTTTGTTTATTACTAATTATTCATTGATTAAATTTAATTATTCCAATAAAATAGTATAGTAAAAAGAAATCATATTCTCAGAAATAAGGTCATCGAAGGTGGGATTCGAAGCCACGACTTTTGAATTAGAAATCCTATGCGTTGTCCATTGCGCTACATGGACACAAGGAGCGATTTTCCTTTTTATATATGGTGCTGGACTATAATTTTTGTTTGTTACTTATTCATTAATTAAATCTAATTAATGAATTAATATTTGAAAAAACTGTATTAACATCAAGTGTCATCCACTACAAATTTAAAAAATGTACTTGAACTTGAGTGAAGAATAAAAAGTATTTTATTAACAATTGAAAATTTGAACAAGATATATATATATATATATATACTAGCTGTTACCCGCCCGCTTCGCTGGGTATTTCATGATGTTTTATAAATTTTTACTGCTTATATATATGTATAAATTATTGATATCTAAGTCCTAGCATTAAGAATTCGATTGAATTGAAAAATATACTTATACCTGTAACTGTCACCTGTTGATAAAAAAAAAAAAAGGGCAGAACTCATCTAATTTGTATTTTCTAAAAATCTCTAAAATTGAAGCATAGAATGATGTTTGCTCTTTCGTAACTCAAAAACCAAATGGATTCCCACAAAACCAATTTTCGGTGGATCTCTACTCCGTAAATTGAACATGCAAGCCAAATTTCAAGTCTAAATCTAACAGAAAAAAGCAAAAGTTTTACTATCAATATCCCCGTAATCCCGTTGAGAGCCGTTTTCCAAAATTACCGCTCTTAGCGGATTTCAATTCAACAAAAGAAAAACGCAAACCAAATTTCATTATTATAGTATATGTAGCTCGAAAAAAGTAATTTTTTTGTCAATACGTCCCAGTACCCCCAGAACTTGATTTGATTAAAATTTATTCTTAGTGGATCCCTATTCAACAAAAGAAACATGCTTAACAAATTTCAAGTATATGGGTCTAACAATTAAAAACAGGAATTTTTTTCTGTAACTCCTCTTGACCCCTCGCAAACATCTTTGGGGGTCAATTTTCACACATTTTACTCTTTGTTAGAGGAACTCCATTTCATGAAAGGAACATACCTACCAATTTTCAAGCAGGATGATCAAGTAGTTTAAAAATGGAAATATTTATCGATTACGCCTCTTAATCTCCCGAAATTAAACTTAGTAGTTGATATTCGCGAAACCCATTTTGTAGCGGTTCTCTACTTTACGAAAGGAATATGCTTATCAAATTTCAAGACTGTACGTCGAACAGTTTAAAAATGGGGATAATTGTCTATAACGCCACTTCTGGGTCTGTTTTCACAAAACCCATTTTGTAGGGGAATTGCACTCTATGAAAGGAATCTGCTTAGCAAAATTTGAAGACTGTGCGTCCAATTATTAAAAAATGCAAAAAAATTATCAATAACGCCCCTTGAACCCTCGCAACACCACCTAGGGGTCGATTTTCACAAAACAAATTTTGCAGTGTATTTCTATCCTATGAGAGGAATCTGCTAACCAAATTTCAAGACTATGAGTCTAATAGTTTAAAAGAAGAAATAATTATTTATATCTGCCCTTAACCCCCCGCAACACCCCTTGGGGGTCAATTTTCTCCAAACCCGTTTTGTAGCGGATATTTACTCCATGAAAGAAACATTCCTACCAATTTTCAAGCAGGTAGGTCAAATAGTTTAAAAACGAAAATATTTATCTCTTACGCCATTTATTCCCCTGCAACGCCACTTAGAGATCTGTTTTCACAAAACCTTCTTATAGCTGATCTCTACTCTATAAAGACTGTGCGTCTAATAGTTTAAAAATGGAAATAATTATCTATAACGCCCCTTAAGTCCCCTCAACGCCACTTGGGGCAATTTTCACGAAACCCATTTTTAGCGTATATCTACCCTATGAGAAGAATCTGCTTACTAAGTTTCCAGACTGTACGTCTAATAACTTAAAAATAAAAATTTATAACGCCCCTTAAACCCCCCGCCCCCGCAACACCCCTTGGGGGTCTTGTGAGGATTTTTTGAAATGTTCGACACACGGGAAAAATTATTAATTATTAAGTATTTTGAGTGTTTTATTAAAGTTTGTTCAAAAAAGTTTTTGGCTTTTTATTTTTTAAATCACTGATATTAAAAGTTTTAAAAATAATTTTTATTTAAACGCAACGATATTGATTCATTTCACAGTATGAAATTCAAAAAGAAATTAATACTATGTGATAAAAATATATTTAAAAATATTTCCTTATAATTTTTATGATATTTTTTTTCTTATATTCTACTGTTCTTCAATAAATCAATCTTTAAGAATAAAAAAAAACCATCGGTTGTGATGGGTTATATGAGGGAATTCCCCCTTTTCTACGCAGCGAGACTCAAAACTACCTCAACTTTTCCCATCTTCCAAACACAAAGCTAACGCAACGTGAATGACCTTGACGAAATTCAGAAATAACGTCGAGAGAACCGAATGAGCATCCCTTACGGGAATCTGGCAACGTTTTTTCAGGATTCTTCACATTTCCGGCTATAAAAAAATTATGGCGTGATAAATTGAAATGAAAACCATCCTATCTCTCAAGTTGGATCGAACTGCACATGGTGTGCAAATTTTATTATAATCGGTTAAGTGGTTCAGGAGTCCATTGAGGACAAACATTGTGACGCGAGAGATTTATATATATAAAGATATATATATATATATTATATAATATATATATATATATATATATATATATATATATATATATATAAATGTATATAGTGAGAGTGTGAATTAATAGTAGAAATTGAAATAAATTGTAGTTTAAAAAATACCCTTTTATAGTTAATCGAACTAAGTTGTAACTTAATCTTTTGGTCACCAAATCTGGAAATGGGATCTGAAATGAGTCGCCAGATACGGGATGGGATCTCAAAAAGGGAAATCGTTAATCCCGTTGATCCTGATCAGGACAATGGAACAAAATTATTAAATTATTGTTTTTTCATCGGTTCTGGACAAGTGAGCAAACTTTCGAATTAATCTGACCTTTTAAAGTGGGTAAAAATTGAGTTCAAATATTCCGTTACTTACAAGTGAAGCTTACAAAAGGGTGTTAACATTGACAGAAAAGATAATCCTTTAAAATTTTTGCTTATAGTTTTCTTTTGTTTCTTCTAGTACAATTTTTTTTATTGAATATCTTTTTGTTCTGAATTGAAACAGGAAAAATACAAATAATAATCTAAGTTTTCTATAACAAAATAAAAGAATAATTTAAACAGATTGGAAATCTGTCTCTCACGGGGAGGGGGGGGGGCTCCTTGCGAAAAGGTTCACTTTAGATTTGTCCATATTAGACTATGGTTAAATTGCGTTTTTTATGCAAACCGCCAAGGCAGTCAAAAAAATATATCTGGATATTTTTATCTGTGTGTGCGCAAGGTTTTTCTTACATGACGATCTACAAGAGTAAATTTAGGTACAACTTGGCAAACATTAACCTGTAGGCTGTTGATGCGAATTTCATCCAACAATCTCACTCTTAAAGGGACACAGTACGATTCAATTGGCAAAAATCGGTTAAAAAATCAAATCTAATTTTTTTAGCCTAAATTATTTTTTATATACTTTTCTACAAACTTACAAAATTTGGAAGCTTTAAGTTAAAAAAAATGCAGATTTGTGATAACTTTTACGCTTGTTTTTAGGCACATTCTAATATCAAATCAAAACATTAAACTGACTTATCTCGAAAAAAAAAAATATAAAATAACTAGTTTGTCTTCATTTAAATGCTAAGGCTTTTTTTTATTGAGCCAAATACTTGGAATTTTTTTCATTTGTTGTTAATAGTAAATGGAACAAAACTTGGTATGCATTTTTCAATCAAAGTAATACTTATTTAAAAAACAATTGAATTTAGAATTTACACATTTTTTAAGGAATTTTCAATAAGCATTCATAAAAAGAAATATTGTTCGAATACCAATCATGTTATCACAAAACCCATACCAAATTTTGTTCTACATAGTTTTACGTGCATGTAAATCAAATTTCATATATGTACGTTAGTTTTTGTAGAAGGAATAGCATTTTAAAATCCCTTCACGAGTTTACGTTTAAAAAAATTAATGGTTAGCTTTTTATGAAATTTTGAGCACAAAATCTGTTTTACATCCTCCATACACATAGGAGGTAACCAAAAAAATTAGGAAAATCATTAAATTAAGAAATTTTGTGTAAATCGTACCACGTCACCTTAATTTAAAAAAATTTGCAGAGAAGAGTGATATAGGGCCCATTTGTATCTCGTTTAAATGACTCAAAAATTAGATGATATGAAATTAGGACAAAAAAAAGTGATTAAAACTACCACTATTTTATTTAATATTTACAGTAGAACGTCGTTTATCTGAATGTTTATTATCCGGAGCGTCAACTATCCGAACCAAAGTCCGGATACGTTTTCGAACAGTGCAATGCACAACATTTGTTTCCTGTGAGGCCAAAAGTGACGGGAAAACCCAAGGTGAGGGATATTTGGGGAATTTCAGTTGTGTGATTTGGTAAACATCTGCGCGGAATATTAGGTCAGTTTGTTTCCAAGTATACGTGCTCTTTTGTTGAGTTTTGTTGATGTAAAAACCTGGATAGCATGCGATGCAGAAGACTGTGGATTTTAAATGCTGATTGATGACGAGATAGTGACTTCCGTGCAAGAAGAATCCGATCCTGTCGACGATGAAACGGATGAAGATGAAGACAGCAACAACGAAAGTAGCAAGGGTCCATCAAATGTTGACACGTTTTTAGCGTTAGAGACAGCTATGGACTGGTACGAGCAACAATCAGAGTGCTGTCCTACTCAACTACTGCAGCTGAAGAGAATCAGAGACCTTACAGTGAAAAACCGATGGTGTACAATGGCACAGCGAAAAATAAGGGATTATTTTCCACAATCAAGGTAAAATTGCGACGTTTTGCACCCGTTTGGCTTTTTCTTCAAGCACGTTCTTAGGTACGTACCTAAGGTCCAATAGATTTGGGGGCGCAATAAATTGAAAGGCGAAGAAAAGATTAAAATTTCAGCGAATGTACCACCATCTAGCGAGTCATGCGAGAAGCTTTTCTTCGCTCAAGAGAGTAAAGACTGAAATGAGATCTACTATGGAAAATAAAGAACTTAACAGTTTGATGTTGCTATTCTCTCAAAATGATATTACAATGTTGTCATTAATGATTTTGCAGTAATCAAAGTTTGAAGAAAACTTTTGATGCACTAATACAATGACAGTAACTCAACAAAAAATAAAGATGTCTAAAAGTAAAAGATATTAAAGCGATAAAAAGACGATAATTAGAAGTTAAAAACAGTTCATACAATAATGTATACTCCATATATGAAGTGGGCATTACGTCGATCGCGATCGACCTGTGGACCCCAAGATAATTTGGAGTGACCGCCTGAACATAAGCCGTTAGTAATTGTATACGGAAATATTCAACATTGGCCGACAGTACGCAGACTAAGTCTTCTATTGGTTATAATTACGAGAACTAACTTTAGATGAAATGTTTTTTTAAATGTGTTTTGAATTGTTTGATAATAAATGCATTATTAGATATTATATTTGTGGCTGTTATTAATATGTTTGTATTTTGCGTTTTGCTTTGAAAGCAGTTTCAAATAAAGTGAGTTTTTCATTTTATTTACGTAGGTAAGTACATATTCCGTATTTATTATTGTTATAATAAATATTGTTGACTTTTTCCTTACCTAACACTCCTACGTCGTTGGGCAGTGGGTGCACTCGTTAATTTTTCAAAGGGCGGCGCGGTGGCCCAGTTTCGAATGTCTACCATTTTCATATCCTATTCCAATACGCTGCCACACATGCATTAATACATTTTCATTTTGTAGATTGTCGGGAACGAAGAACAGTAAGAAAAAATTTATTGAATAAATAATTAGCATTAATTATGAAAAAATTATTAATAACAAACATTTAACTAAATTTTATGTACTATATACGTGGTATTATAATCGATCGAAAAAAATAATGGGCTATGGAAGAGGGTCTAGACTCGTGGACCCCCTTCCCCTTTGTGTGTACCACTGATAGTGGGTGGACCGTAACACCTTGAAAAAATTTAAAGTAGCCCGTATCCTGGAAAAGTCTGCCCACCCCTGCTCTATATTGTAATTGCAAATGTTTTAATTAATTTACTGTACTAGTTTACAAAAGTGTGAGTGGGTGGTCTGTGAGGACGTAAGGGAAGGACTGTACAAGAGTGGCCAAACCATGCTACTATCCTTTCCTACGGCTGTCGATTGCCAGTCCTGGACAAGGCAGGTCCATAGGTGGGGGATAATAGAAAGACTCTCCAAATAGCAAAAGCTAAGAAACGGAGAAGAGTAACAGAGTTTAGAGAGAATCCCTTCCGAACCAAAACTGGCAAGGTAAGAACTGAAGGAGGGGGTGCTCTGGAAATAGTGTGTAGGGGGAGTGTAACCATTAAAAGTGCCTGGGGGGGGGCTTGATGAATGCAATCATTTTAAAAAGGTGCAACCCTTGGGCATCCTCCGCTTACACAATGCGAAGCCCGAGCCAAAACAATTGCTGCATCTGCTTTAGAATGATTTTAATAATTTTTTTAATTTGATTTTGTGTACTTCTTTGAACATTCTTATTTTTTAAAAAAAATTATTGAATGCATGCACTATTTCTATATATAATACTAATTCCTTTATATATTACAGGATCAAAATCAAAAGAATTCAGTATCAGAATTTTTCTCCTTTTTGTTGTAGAGAAAAAGAGAGATAGAGAGAATATCCTTTTTCACACACTCATAATATTTAAAGCAAAACCCCTCTTCTACTAAGATCTGCTTAAATCTATAATGGAATCATACTTACAATCGAGAATATTGCTTGGAAGCTAGTTCCGGGAAATTGTTTATTCTGAATACTAGCACACCACAAAGTTCGTCTTATATATGCATTTTCAAGGAGGTTCTATCTGCAATTTCCCAACACGTATCCTGAAAGGGTGGGAAGGGGTGTTAAGTTCAAAATATGTTCGGACATGGTCTTCTGAGACAAACTATTCCAGAATGCGACAAACAACTTAGTTATGCGCGGTGAGAAAAGAAAGCAGTAAACATTACCCCTTCCTAAACTTTAATCACATAATACGAAGAATAACACTGACCGGAAACTAATATGATTCTTTATTGCTCTTAATTTCCCCCGAGGTAAGAAAGATTCCGAAACATTTCTGGATTAACTTTGACTTTCACTGAAGTAGAAATGTTTTGATAGAAGAATGAATATTGATGAACGTAAGAGAATTGATTCTTGAAAGAATCGTGGAAAACTTTTCCGTAATTTATGAATTGAAGCACTGTAAGTAATGAATACTAATACTTACAAAATACTAATTATATACGAAATGGTTCAAAATTTTTCTCCTGCGAACTGGAATCTGATGTTCCATAAAAGAGAGAATTTTATCATCACCACTCTTTTATGATGGTAATCATAAAAACTGTACAATTAAGCTTATAAAAATGAAAATTTTTAATTTTCAAAATCTGGCAACGTAAATGTCAAATATTATAAAATGTGGTCATAATAAAACTTATCTTTTGATCTGTGAAATATGTATATATTAATTTTCACTTCCGTTCAAAAAATATTTTAAGATAACAATTTTCTAGATTTAGAGTCTATGGCGTCTTCACTTCTTCATATTCAAATTTATAACTAATAAAAATGCTCGAATAATGGAGTAGAATAACTATTTTAATGAATGTATATCTGATTCTTCCAACTGGAAAATGTTGCTTTACTATCGAGATCAACGTAGGTTACAAAATTTTTCAATGTTTTTCATTTAATTAATTTAAAATAATAAATCCCAATACAAATTTAAAATGTAAAGCGCTTCGAAAAAAAATTCATAGAATCAATAAATACTGTAAAGATTTTTTTTGGTTTAACTTGATATTAATTTATAAATGTTATTTAACATACATTCACACACACAATTTTTTTTACTCTTATGAAATCTAAAAACCCGCAATGAAAATTATAAATCAATTTCCAATGCAATTTTCTTTCTGCAAACAATCAAACCTCTCCATTCAATAATTTACAAAACAGCTGTAAATTTATCTTTTGAGTTATCGTATTTTTTCGCAAATCCGTAATTGTCCATAATTCTGAAGATGCTTGTCAAGTAAGGGATAAAATCCTATTATAGTCCACCCCTTGGCGAAGGTTTTTTTTTTTCAAGTTGAGCCAAAATGGCGCCAAGCGCGTTTTTCAAAGTCGAGTTCAGGCAAACTGGGAAAAACATGGCGTTTTGTCCAAAGGAGCAAAAATGGAAAACGTTAGAACTTTAAAAAAGAATTCGAGTAAAATTTAGCTTCTAAAAATAGTAGGTACTTTTCAAAATTTAGCGAACAATTCAATGAAAAATTTAACTTTTCAAAAAGAGGAAATGGAAAACATTCCGAAAAAAAAAGGAATTGAAAGGGAAATTTTACAGACGTTAAGAGCAAATTCAGCAAAATCTCGGCTTCTAAAAATCGGAAATTAAGAGCATTCTAATAAGTAAAAATTGATATCTAAAGATCAAAATTGAAAAATTCTTTTTTTAACTTTTGAAAAGTAGGGATTTAAGAACTTCCGAAAAGAAGGAATCGAAGTTCGATGGAGGAAAAAGTTTTTTTAGACGTTAAAAGAACAAATTAATGAAAGATTCAGCTTCTAAAAGTAGAAAAAATTAAGGACATCCTAAAAAGGAAAAGACGGATATCCGAACGAAAAAAAATGGAAATTTCTTTTTAACTATTGAAAAATAGAAAATTAAGAACATTCTAAAAATAATTAATCGATGTTCGAAGGAAAAAAATTGAAACTTTTAAAACTTTATGAACAAATTCCTGAAGGATTTAGCTTCTTAAAAAGACATTAAACACATTCTAAAATTACTGAAACGGCTTTTGCCAAACCACGTACCTTTCCTTACATCATGTGGATTCTTTTCTTCTTTCGAACGGCACCTTCATCATTTTAACTCCCCCCCCCCCGTAAGCCCAATCTAATAATTACCACCTTTTTTACAAAATAAATAAAAATAAATAAATAAAAAACTTGCTTTCGTCTCGAAAACAATAACCGGTAATCGCACATACTATCCGAATAACAGCAAAGCGTCAAATAAATAGTAACGCTCCTTACTACTCGTGCATAGTTACATAGTAGGGTTGTCGAAGCTAATGTCATTAACGGAAATTACTAATTGCAGATACCTAACGGTCACTAATAACGGTTTTTTATTTTAAGGAATGAAAAAAAAAAAAAGAAGGATTGCTTGGCGAACTTATCGCTCAACTTGGCGACAAAAAAAATTACATTCAGGAGGGACTATTATAGGATCCCACCAAAATAAGACTTCAGATAGCGGGGTGTTAGTGGCGAGGTGTCAAGGTGTTTTTCTTATAATTTATGGATTCAGTTTAAATAAATCGAATCAAAATAATTTAAACGAAGAGGCTTCAGAAAATAAAAGAATTTATTATGAATTTTTGGGAAAAGTTTACAGAGAGCAGGGGGTGGGGGTATTTACAGGTCAATAAGAATTAAAGCTTGGACATATTAGAGAAAGAGAAAGTTAGATAATACCTTCTAGGACAGTGGTCGGCAAACTTATTAGCCAAAGAGCCAAATTTGAACATTACAACAATTTAAAAAAAAATTGGGAGCCAAATCTGTTTGTTTAGTTAACTTTTATTACACTAAATAAGTAGTACACTAAATAAAACTAAATTTTATACTTAGTAAACATTTATTTATACGAACAATGTGCTTGCATCTCCTTGGAAAGTTTACGTAAGTCAGGTTTGTATGCTGTTATTTTTAATTTTAGGCATGATTCCAAGTTCTCATCAATAAGACGACTTCTCAGCTTACTCTTTATAAGGCTCATGCTTGAAAAAGATTGTTCCCATATATATTAAGAACCGAAAACAGACAGAACAGCAAACGCGAGCTTTTTCAGCTGATCGTAAGAGTCAGGAATACTATATATATATATATATATATTCCAAGCGTTGAAAATGATCATGTCTTCCTTCTCCAGGTCATTCAAAGCAGACCACTTGTGTGTGAACTAAGATTACACTTTTTCTTCTCCAATATTTCCAGTTCAATACAAAGACGTTCGAATTTAGAGTGCCATATCTCCTTGTTTTTTTAATCCAGCAATTGTATTTCAAAGCTACTAATGTCAATTTTAAAAGGAGAAAATTTCAACTCAGTTATCGTAGCATTAAGAGGATTTTTGACAAAAACTAAAGTTGCTCTGCTGTTTTTAAATTCCTGAAACCTGCTGAGAAATGCTTCCCTCATATTTAAAATTATTGTTTTAAAATGGTGTTTATTAATGGAGGAATTATTTTCTTGGTGATGCTTCAGCAGGTTCGGAAAGTGAAACAATGTTAACCTTTCAAAATCCTGAGCAAACATGGATAGTTTGCTTTCGAATGTTATTACTTCTTCTAACATCGAAAAAAATTAAGTTTCCTTTCCCTTGTAGTTTACGATTAAGGTGATTTAGAAGTAAAAATAAATTCCCAAGGGACGGGTTGGCCAAAAATGGTGACAGGGGTTAAGCCAACGGGAGTTGGGGTCTTCTCATGAACATTAGACAGGCACTTTTTGAAGCATTAACTGTAATTTTCAAGAAAACTTCCAACATTTGGACAAATAGAAGTTAACGCTAAAAATCGATTACAAATTTTGTACCGGAACCACAAACATGTGTATCAGGTGTAATAAAATCGTATAAAAATACCTGTAAGATGTGCAGCTAGATTGAAAAATACAACAACTTTTTAATAAGACAGGGCAACGGCAGACACGGTAGATAAAACAAAACTGTTCACACTGCAACTGCTGGTCTGTGATGACAATTTGTACCCCCACTACTTTAGAAAAAGTATGCGCGCGCATGCTTTTGTACCCACCGGAGTACGCCGAAAACATACGAACAACTTCAGCCGGTAGCTTGTACATGGTTTGTGTTTACGTTTACGAAACCAAAAAAAATTAAACTCGATGTTCGCGTTACGTATTTTTACAACAATATAAAATTTTAATTGCTATCTATCTTTTAACTTAAACAAAACATTATATGTTCTCAATTTATAAAAGAATTTTAATTTATCAAAATAAGATGTAATATTTTTCTTACCAAGTTTTTTTTAAATGAAAATATTATTGCACCTTCCGTGGATATTTGTGCCAGATCCGCACTTAAGAAGCCCAAAGTGTCAAATGCGGCTCTGGTCCCGCACTTTGCCGACCACTGCTCCAGGAAGACGCTGGAAGTACAAAAAGCGCATTACATGACTGAAACTTACCGCCTGGTTAGCGAGCGAGCGCGGTTGCTCAAAACCGCTGTATGTCTTTATCGTACGGTGGTTAGTGGACCTCTGGAAAGGGATCCATCCAACTTTGTACAAAATAGTTCCATGGGATATCCTACATACATATGTGCAACAATGCTTTACATTTGTATATTTTATTGGGGTATACTTGTCATGCAGATCTATTCCGGGGGTGGGGGTAAGATTAGAGAGGCTCGGAGTCATACTGTAAGTCAGAGGTTCTTAAACTATGGTTCCATGGATCCACGGGGGTACTCGGCCTTTTTCTAGGGGGTCCGCAAAGGTCTCTTTTAACGTTAAGATGTCCCTCTTTTATAGACTCTGAAAGGCTTCGTGGAAAAGTTGAAAGATATGCCTTCCTAGACTAGATCACTAAATGAATCCAAATAGGAACAACTCTACTAGAACCTATGTTTCGATCAAGAATATTAATTCAGTTTCTTTATTGTTTGTAACTGTATTACCATTCCTACAAAGTAATAAGTCTGCATAACTATCCGAGGCAGGGACGTCTTAAGACTCTTTAAGGCCCTGGGCCCAGAGAAATCTTAAGATTTTTTGAGGCTCTGGGCCCTTATGCAAAAGTAGGCCCTACACGAGATCTTTAAAAGTAGACAGTATGTGGCATGCATTATCAAATACTCGTTCAAATGGTAATTTTATGCAAATAAATGTGCACGATCCACAATCTCAAAAGTCTAGGCACAACCCACTCGAGCTATGGCCGCATTTCGACTAAATGAGTTGAATAATTGTTTGTAGCATTAGGCCTAGGCCTAGGCATGGACAACGGTCATCACATAATAATGTAATCTCACCACTTTTACCAGTTGACATGCAGTTTGAAATTCCCTGTACGTATTTATATGTACGGAAATAATATTTGACCATTAAAATTATCTGGATCAGGATCTTATTTAGACAGAGTCGAGAACGAAACGAGGCCCCCAGTGAGGGCGAGGCCCTGGGACCGGGCCCAGCTGGCCCATGCCTTAAGACGTCCCTGAGCAGAGGCTGAATTATTGAGGAACCTTTAAATCACACAGGGCTTCCCAGCCTTTTTATGGCCGCTGACTGGTCAACATTTGATAATCTTACCACGACCCGCTAAGGGGGTGAGGGAGCATTGATTGTTTATACTTTAAATTGTTTTGATTAAATAATTTTAATTTGATTATATTTAAATATACTTTCAGAATAAAATACTGTTACACCAAAAAATGAATATAAGGTGATTTAATATGCGATATAAAGTAATTTTCATGGAAAGTCGTAGAAAACCGAGAAAAATCACCACTGTAAATAAAATTAAAATAATTTAATATTCCTCGGGTCACCTGGTACTTTTTGATTCACGGACCGGTACCAGTTCACGGCCCGGAGGTTGGGGACCACTGCTTTGAATCACTCAATCATGTGTTGGGAGTCAGAGAGGGGTGTTTAAAATCTTAAAAGGTCCACGATGTCGGGCTGATAGGTAAAGGGGATTCACGGAACTCTGAAAATAATCAACAATCGAAATTTTTTTATTGGCTTATCAAATGATTAAATTTATAGACTTCTGTGAAGTGTGGTTCCTGCCAGAATCAGTAGCCAGAGTAGCCGCCATTGTTGGAGATCACCGTTGCCACACGCCTTGGCATTGATTCAAAGAGACTTTGGATGTGTTCTTGGAGTACAGCAAACCAAGCAGCTTCCACACGTTGTTAAAGTTGATCAGGTGTGGCAGCTGTGGGTGTAATCTGGGTCGATCGTTGAGCAACCATGGACCACATGTTTTCTATCGGCGAAAGATCCGGAGAGCGAGCCGGCCAGGGAAGCAATTCAATCTGGTGATTGACGAAGAACCTTTGGAGAATGCGCGCCACGTGTGGTCGCGCATTATCCTGTTGAAATATGGTTGTGGCCAAGCCCTGAAGGTAAGGAAGGACAACTGGCTCCAACACCTCGGAGATGTAGTGCTAGCTGTTTAAAGTACCGGCAATGCTAAGTAGAGGAGTGCGAGAATGATATCCAATACCTCCCCATACCATAATACCCGGTGCAGGACCAGTGTGGTGGTGCATAATGCAGCTGTTCAGCATCCTCTCTCCACTGTGTCTCCAGACTCGAATCCGATCATCGTGCTGTGGCACACTGATGCATGACTCGTCAGTAAAGACAACTTCATTCCATTCTGCCGCCCACATCCTTCTTTCATCGCACCATTGGCGGCGGAGACGTCTGTGGTTCAGCGTCAAGGGTAGATAAAGCAATGGAAGTCTTGCGGACAGACCACTCTGCTGTAAACGGCGTCGAATGGTACGCGCAGACACTGAATGATGCGTTACAGACTCAATGTGCTGTGCTATGGTTCGTGATGTGACTGAGCAATCCGTCACTGCCATGCGCACAATTTGCTTGTCCTCACGTGAAGTGGTGTACTGAGGTGGATGCGATCGACCACGTTGGTCCGTCGTACCCTCCTGCATCCAACGGTCACATATCCGCAGTACAGTTGTTTGGTTTCGTCCAACACGACTACGATTTCCCTGAAAGATAATCCACAATCTCGGTAGGCCACTATCCTTCCTCTGCCGAACTCGGATACTTGATCAAAAGCTGATCGCTGTTTTCCACGAGACATAACTAATTAGATCGTTTTTTGAAAAAACCACAAGAAAAACACTATTGCCGAACTTGAAATCGTCAAAATCTACAAGCCTTAATTAGCGCTTTGAGGTGGCGCCACAGGAGTGTGTGATGTGTGTCTGCACTGAAATTCTAATCATTTGCATATATCATCTCCGCTAATGCATGTTGTAAATTTCATGTTATCTGCGTGCTTCCTTCAGGGTGTTGCATTTACGGTGGCCAGTAGTGTATCATGAATGAAATTAAAACTTCAAAACGGATTCTCCCTAAGTACAAATACTAAATCTCATTTTGATAACTCAGATAATTAAGAATCTAATTCGCAAGATTAGAAAACTCTCCCATTTTTATATATTTGTTTTGGTGATGTATGTATATATCCCATGTGTGTGAAATTCAACACTTTTATTATTAAAATATTTTAAGATATTTATTTAAACAAATGCACATATTCTATTCTTAGATTTTGATATATTTTACCTATAAATTGTTATTTGAATTTGCTTTCATTCGTGTAAAATATTTAACATGCGAAGGCTTTTAAAATCATGGAAATAAAAAATAAAGGCATCAACATCTTTTGTACATGTTGTGCATTAGCACTGAGCATGGAATTTCTGAAAAGTTTGTATTTATTTTTTTTAATTATTAAGATAAAGGTTTATGAAATATTGATCTTTCATTCGTTTTCTTCTATTTATTCATTATGGCATTATACTGTTTAATTTTTCTACATTTGTGTAATTTTTTATGGTAAGCAGTTTTAAATAAGCTAATTATCATTTCATATAAGTTTCAGACTATTCGATGAATATTATATTATGCTAATCATGGAATGAAAACTTCAAACTCATATTTCTCCATGTTGAAATTTTATACATATACTATTATTGAAAACCCTAAGGCTTTTTTGATAATCGAAGTATGGGTTTAAAAATTTTTATACATGTTCTGAAATGTTTGCTTTCTAAAACTGTGCGTGGAATTAGCTCTAACATGTTTAGTACTTTTTCTAAAAAAATTTCAAAATCAAAACTAATGTTTTTTTGAGAATTTTTGGAGGTTTAACTATAAAAAAAATAATAAAAAATTAAAGAGCCGCAGCAGAAAAAAAACTATGCACTGTTTTATGTAGTATATTATAAGATACTTGGAAAAAAATTTTGAAAAAAAAGAGACATATTTAAAAAAGCCTTAGAAATTTAAAAAATGTTTTAAAAATTTAAATTTTACAAACATTTTGCAACAAATTAAAATTTTTTGTATTGAATTATTATTAAATATTAAATTTTATAAAATACAATTAAAACCATGCATCAAATATTAAAAATAAAAAAAAATGTGAAGATGGTACCCCCCATATCCCCTTAACATAAAAAGATATCCTTCCCTTCAGAGCATGAGATCCCTTCTGAGAATAAAAAAAAAAAAAGAAACTCTCCAGCCACGCCGGTTAATCATCGGAAGAATTCATTGTAGTAGGTGATGATAATGTGTGTCAGCCCCAAAGCAAATAAAGACATTTGGGAGCTTGAATTTAAAGCTCAAAAAATATCATTGATGCAGATTTCGACGACGAAAATGAGATGAATAATGTAGCTCCTGATCCCATGCCATCCGAAACGAAGAACATCTTCAAAAGTATATGAATTTATAAAGACGCACATTCCAATTGTAAAATGAATAACAGAATGGAGGGCATCGAAAAATGTGTTGACATTTTGATGCTAATATCAGATGATTTTCCAAAAACTCAATAAATGTATCGTTTTCAAAACCTTGAAAATTTTGTGTTTTTTTCACTGTTAATGTTTTTGTTTCAATAATTTTTTAAGATACTTGTTTATATACATATCTATGTGAATAAAATTCACTCTAATAAACTTAATTTTGTTGAATATGCGATTGCTTATGCAATATTCTTTAGCACGAAGTTCTTTTAACAAGAAAAAATATTTCAGTCTTCCTGAGTTTCGTGTTAAACGATTTTCGCTGTAATTTATTATTTTATTTTGTATTCAATTCGGGCTTCTTTTATCTTGGTCATCCTGTACTATCATGTCTCTTAAATGCTTCGTTCGTGCTATTGTATAAAATCAAATGTTGGATTAGATTTTTTTAAGAATTTTTTCCAGCCGGAAATATAATTTTAACATTTAAAACAGCCATCTATTGTTTGTCTGCTATATGGCCGAAGTTGCTATGGTCATGAAGCAGTGTCCGGCTTGTTGCGGGTTCGAGTCCTGGTGTCACTGAAGAAACTCAATGTAGAGGGGGCTGATGCACGTTGAATCTGTTGATCTCAAAGTCTAGTGGCGTGGTGTGATAGTTTGGGAATGGTAGTGCCAGCTCAGGTGTCGTCCTCTTCACTTGAAAATTCGTCGACAATTATGATGTCCGTCGGCACCAGTCCTCGTGCTGCTTTATACAGCGACAACTATCTGCGGAATTTTCTTCGGGTGTATGTGTTTCAAGGAACCCTCAATCCCGCATCTGGTTAAAAGTTCTGTTAGATGAATTGACTAAGTCGTACTATCATGCTGGAGCTGTGGTTCATGGCTATTGGATGAGCAACGTGGGCCAGTAGGCGGAGCTTCGAGGTGTAGGACTGGGTTGCAAAAAGTCTTTTTAGGCTGTTGGAAACTGGTGAAGAAGAAGAAGTCTTCCCATTGGTTGACGTGGAGTGACTATAATGGCTTAGAGTAACTGCTCATTGGGGGGTGGGGGTGGAGTGGTGTGACGCAATGTCCAGAAGGGGTGAAAAATTTGAAGTAGAAAAAAGCAACCGAAGGGTTTGCGAAGCGGTCACACTTCTTTTCATTGACCGCGCTAGGCTAAACGGCGACATCGTTTATGACGTTTGTATCTGTTAGCATCTGGACTGTAAAACAGTCCTTCATCCCATATCGTGAAATTCTTAGATGTGGGAACGACTCACGTTGTGTTTCACATTCTGCAGAGAGGCATGAAGGCTATTGGTTGTGTCGAGGAGATCCGGAGGCGTGGCTTATAGTGGCATCTTGACTTGCTTTCCGTTCCATTCGGATTGAGAGGTTCTGTCCACTCAAATCCCTGGAAGGTTCTGTCCACCCAGGGAAAACTGCCGACTGGGCCAATCGCACCATGGCGAGCGGACTTCTTCCGCCCACTATTTTTCTAGCAGGCTGTATGCCATTGTCCATTTTATTGTTTCATTAACACTCCATTAATTATCACTACATTAATCTACTTTAAGCAACACTATTTTCTGCAATTTTTAATTATTAATTCTGATGAGGAGGTACATTCCCTTCGAGGATAGGAACTCCGTAATTTGCACGCCACTTGCCTGTTCCATTCCTTGGAGTATTTTGACATGGTTGAGAGCTGATACACTTCTTTCTGATTGGTCGAGGATGGGTGAGGGTAGAGACTCTTATTGGCTGCCCAAAAGGGGTGTAAAGTAAAGTGGAAAGAGTAGCTTGTCCAGTGGGGCAAAAATAGAGAAATCAAATACTGCGACTTCAATGTAACTCTCATTTTATATACAAGTAGTTATTGTAGGTGGTGCTACTAGCTTATTTTATTCGAAAAGACATTGCAATACGTTAAATTCATGTGATTTCATAGTCACATGATAAATGCACAGGGAGATAGATGTATGTAGACCTCTCATTCAACATTTACATTTTTAAAAATTTTCCTTTTGTCGTGGAGGAAAATCTTCGCTTGGCATTCATTTTTAATACTTTTTATTAGGGTTTGATACCTCGGGATCCCGGGATTTAATTTTTGTCTGAATTATATTTTGAGATTTTTTTTCAAAGTATTGTGAATCTGGTATTACCTTTAATGCACCTTATTTACATTTATGTATTGTGTACGGTTAATGTTAGTTTTCTTACGTGTTGAACCTTGAAGGGTTCGAGGGGGGTGTATATGTTAAACCGTGACATTTGGTATGTTTTCTCTTTTTTTTTCTGTAACTTTCTCCTCATCGCGTGTGGGGTCAGAAAATGGACATTTATCCCACCCTCAGGATTTCCGGTGTCAACTAACTTGGACAGAGGCATTTAGAATTTTTGGAAGATATCTAGTAGGGTTTTCCGCCCCGGGATCCTGGAATTCCCAAACCCCTGGGGGGATCTAGGTGGTTTTTCCTATCCCGAAATTCCGGGATTAAAATAACTAATTCCAGGATTTAATTTTTGTCTAAATTATATTTAAAAAATTTTTTGATAAAAATTTTCTAAGAATTTAATTTTTAAAAAATTTATATTCTGTTTATGAAATATGTACGTAGAATTTTTTTGCGCAATTATAAGTGCTATATATAAAAAAAAATATATGATCAGTATGGGAGAACGTCGCAAAGATCTAAGTGGATCACTGCAATGCTTACACAATAATATAAGGAACATCACAAAAATAGATTCTGTCACAGTTCCTTCTTCAATTAAATGCCGTTAATTAATAGCGGACTGCTTAAGACACTTCAAATCCCATTGCATTACTAACAGCTCATGCAACTGGATCTTTTGTTTTAAATGAAGTAACACTTAAAATTGATTCACATTCTGATTCAATAACTGGATCAATTTATATACAAAAACCATTAAGTGTAGCAGAAGAACTGAATAAAGTTATCAAAGAGGTATATGTGTTACCGACAAAGTATGAAATCCGGCATTCTATAGAATGCCTACGCATTGCATAGAATGCCTAAAACTAGACGGCGATGTATGAAATGATTCCTAATTCACAGATTGCATTGTAAGAATGCATCCTAGACATGGTATAGAATGTCTAATGAGAAACCGGCGAAGTATGAAATGCATCTTCGATTCGTTTTGAATATTGAGAGGCAAAACATGAGACTTTTAAAGCGTGCCTCAAGCTCAGAATTTGTCACAGTTGTACATTGTGGTTTATTTGGGAGTGTCAAAATACTCAATTTTATATAAATTTGTGCAACAAAAAATAGATTTTTCCTGTGCTGCATGAAAAGGGAAGAGCAAGCTGTGGTGTTAGAGAAGGAGTCACACACACACACACACACACACACACACACACACACACACACACACACACACGGTCTAGAGCAGGGGTTGGCAACCTATGGCACACGTGCCACAAGGGGCACGTGGTACAATTCTCAGTGGCCCTTTGCTCTACTCAATGAATTTGTCAATTTTTTAATTGTTTCAAAAAGTTTAACTCTAAAGTTTTATAACAAGGTAGTACAAGAGATTGTATTAACCGATCAACTGTAGCTAACGAATATACTCGTTATGGAGAAGTTGCAGGATTTTGTATATTGACGAAAATACTCGTTATTAGTAAAGAGTAGTGTCCACTGGCTTTTTAAATTGTAATTTTTGAGTAAAACAAAACATATTCTCAGATTTCAAGATTTTAGAATATTTTGAGGCCAGGCCTGAGAAAAACAAATAAATAAAAAAATATCAAAATTTTAAGATGAATTCATGCGTTTCCTTATGCACTGGCTGTAACAGCGTATAATTTTGCTAGACGAATTTATTTCTGAGCGATAATAAGGTTTTTTGCATGATAGCCTAAAAGGGGCAAACGTTAAAGTCGAATAGTTGATTTATGATAGGGTTCCTTCATGTAGATGAGCCACTGGACAAATACATGATGCCGACCAGGAGCTGAAGGTATCCGACTACCCTAAAATTGTGAATTTTTCCGAAAGTTAACAATTTTTTTTATGATTTTATTTTATAGATTATCTTATTATCTTTATAAAAATACCAAGTTTATTATTTTCCATCCACTAGAATAAAAACTACAAGTATTTCAGCTAAAGCAGATGGCACTATATTAAGCAAGATATGCCATACTTTAAAATGCGTTTTACTCGAAATGCGTTTTTTTAATGCTGAACCGAGGACAGAGCTTGCTCAAAAGTTTTGAAAATAATTAACTGAAATTTTTTTGTGTATGTTCTGTATAATAGTTGAAGAGTTTTAATCTTGAAATTTATCAATCACTGCATTATTACAAATATTATAGCCCCTTATGTGAACATAATCACAGTTTTTTTAAGCAATTTCATATAATCACTAAGATAAAGTGATCTAGTTTTTGTAAAAATTAAAATATCTCTTATCCTGAAGGTCATTTTAAAAATGAATAACATAGCAACACATCAGAATTAAAAAATTGAAAATCAGTTAATAAACTCATTTTTTTGTGAATTTTTACCCATTTTTTCCCATTTTAGTAATAATAATTTCTTTTTATCTTCTAAATTTTAGTTTTTTCCCCCTTAAAATGTACTAAACAAATCTAAAAATAACAAAAAAATCCTCATCTTTCCATTTTTTTTTAAAAGTTGTCGCAAGTAGTCGGATACTTTGAGCCAGGGATGGCCAACATATGGCTTGCCTTGAATAATTTTGCGGCTCGCGAGGTTCATTACAACTTTACAAAATGTGACTGTTTTGAACAATATTTTTTGTTTTTAGAGTTTAACAAATAAATCTCATAACTATTTTTGTTTTATCACGCTGCTTCTGTTACTCTGCGAATCTGTTTTTTTTTTCGAAACTGAAATTTTTCAAAAATAGATTACATTCAAACTTAACGGAAGAAAACCTGCAACATCAATTACGATACGCAAATATATGCATTGAGATCGACTTGGAAAAATTAGGTGAAAGAGTTGAGGAACAAATATCTCACTAATTAAATAAATTAAGCATTATTTGAACATTGCATTATTTATTGTTATATTATTTATGTTTGCACACATGGAAAACAATCATAATAACAATATATATCACACACACAATCTCTGTTTTAAATTTTCACTCCAATAAATGTTTGTAATGGGTATTAATCAATTATAAAGATATATACAATCTCTGACAATAAAGTTCGGTGAATAGTCCTGTAACATTAACGTAGAAGAAATATTAACAAAAATTGCTTAAATGTCCTTCGAAATAGCTATGGTCCGCTGAGATCTGCTGTACTTGTCCTCGAAACTTTGCAAGAAGTCTTCTTTTGAGAAGGAGTTCAAAAGCCTTGTCACGTTTCGTTGGATGTCAGAAATATCGTTGTTATATTCTTCAGGGTAAACTAACCCAAATTTTAGCAAAGTGTGACTGCGAAATTTTATGTCGAGGAGGCATAAATATGAAAGCAGTTTCATTAAATATATCTTTTATTGTTTAAATAAGTATAAAGTCAATGTGCTCGTTACAGGAGCAATCAAAATAATAAGTTGAATGTTAAAAACATAGTTACCAGACCTTGGTCAACCGCGATTCGAACCTTTCCTTCTATTGTCTGACATCTAATAGAACTGAATCTTAAAAAAAATTTAAGCATCAAACCAGTTACATACGTCTAAAATGTCTTCAGTCGAAGAGCTTAAACCACTTCTCACATTCCGTCTGAAACCCACGATCATATCTCAATCAACTTCGGTCTCCTTAATACTTACACGAACCAAATATAAAAATAGTTAAATTTGCATTGCAGTTGTTGCCAACCCCAAATCACGAAACTCGCAAAAAGGTCGGGTTCGAATCCGTTTGTTTACTTGAGATCATGGCGCGGGATTGGAAAAACTTAAGGACACCATAAGAATTCGAATCCTATAATAAATTTCTGCGTGAATCTTTTCCAAATGTTTAACAATCGTCAGATCTCTTTCCTTTCAAAGCGAGTTTTAATCGTGGGAATAGGAAGAAGTGTGGAGGATTGAATCTGGAGAGATGGCGGATGTTCAATTTGCACCAGCCCCTTTTTTCCCAAGAACTGTTTGATGATATTGGCTGTGAGAGGGCGAGCATTGTCGTGAACAAAAAACCATGAATCTTGTACGTACTGGGGTCTTACGCCGAGAAGACGTTTCGTGAAACGGGTCAAAGTTTCGATGTACCTTGCAGCATTCATCGTCCAGATATCATACGCACAGTTAATCAACGATCTTTCGTGATTAATTTACTCTTATTTCTCAATGTTTTCGTCACTGACGGAGGTCGCTGGTCTTTCTCTACGAGGGTTGTCAGAAACACTTCCCCGACCTTCTCGAAAACGGGCGAACCTCTCGTATACACACTTCATAGACAGTGAATGATACTCATAAACACGTACCAGCATCGAATAAGTTTTTATTGGTGTCTTGCCAAGCTTAAAACAAAATTTTAAATTGATATTTTGTTCGTTCTTTTTCCTATTCACGCACTAAACCAACGCACTAAACAAGCACTTTGTAAAACAAGTCTTACATAGCACACAAAGGACGCTCAACTGAACAATGGTGGTGGCAGATGGTCAACATCTGCCGCTACGCACAGGGACGTCTTAAGACTTTTTGAGGCCCTGGGTCTCTACACAAATGTAGCCCCTCCCTCTATGACCCTTAAAAGTAGACAGTACATAGGATACGTAGTCAAATACTCGTACAAACAATAACCCGATGAAAATAAATGTATCTTACAATCACACAGACCGGCTCGACCGACTGCGGCCTTTTGACTGCAGAAGTAGTGGTGAATCGTGGTAGGCCTAGTTCCAGTGGAGTAACCTACACCCCAGTATTGCAGAGGGGGGGGGGCAGGGATTTTAGGGAGCCCAAAGCCTGATTGATGCCAAGTCAGTATTAGGGCTTGGGGTCCAAAAGCTGACTTTGTAAGGAGAAGGGGGGGGGTAATATTCTCCGTTAGGCCACTGCCTAGACCTATGCATGGACCATGGTCATCACATTTAGCCCACCATACCGTCCGAAATTACTAGTTTTTCGTATAATACAACCGGAAATAACATTTGACCATTGAAATTATGCGAATCATGATCTTATTAAAGCTGAGTCGAGAATGAGACGAGGCCCCCATTGTAGCGAGGCCCTAAGCCCGTGCCCAGTTTGCCTATGCCTATGTCCTGGCTACGTATGTGCAATTATTTGTTTCGTCAGTGTTGCCAGATCGACAGTTCTGACTTGATTCACCGAACTTTATTATCAGAGGTTGTATTTTTATATATCCGCAGGATTATAATAAAGTTCCCGAAGTGGCCCGCGTGGTCATTTGAGTTGACCACCCCTGGTTTATGTATTTCATGATGATTTTGCACCCATAACAGCGTCGAAATTTATGCTGAACACCAATGGGCGATATATATATATATATATATAAGGATAATTAAATTAGATCTAAAATTAAATCGCTAGCCACTTCTAACTTTTATTTTCCCGTTACATCTTCAAGTATTAAATTTATTACCCAGTTCGGGAATGGAGAACACATGGCTTTAACAGATCTTCCGCAGCTCCTACCATTAATTTTATTACCTAGTATTTCAAATATACCTCTTCAATAAGACATATACTTGAAGACATCTGGCTGTTGAGAAGCCGGAGACTCATGATTTTTAACACGTGTCCGTCTCTCTCTCTCTCTTTTCAAATCAGATTACAAAATGATCTCATGGAATAAAGACGGTTAAAATAAAATGTCTTGATGTTCACTCGAACATCAAGATATATATATACAGGGTAAACAGCCTTAATGTGAGCCAATAGCTAATTCCCGAACCGTTCGGTTTAGATATGCACTTCCAATTTGAAAAATGTTTCAAAACAGGTAAGGGATGTTTTTACGTGCTTTTCGAACCAAAAGACCCGTTTACAAAAAAATTACAAAAATTAAATTTTTATACGGTCCCCCGGTCCTATCACTTGTATTTAGGAAAAGATGCAGTCACAAAAACAAAGTAAACACAACAAGTTTCATTTTATTACGATAAAAACTGGCCGAGTTATGCCTACATAAATTTGAAGCAGAGTTGCTCAGAAAAGGGGTCGTATACAAATTGAGTTTAGAGCACAGTAATTCACTACCTACAGAAAGAGCAAAAAAAAAAAAAAAAAATCATAGAAAAATTAAAACATCGTAGTAAACATCATAGATTGACAATTTCTATTGCTGTATGGCAAACAATAAAAATTAAATTAAAGAAATACAACTTGTACCGAAAAGATTAAAACACCTTGTTTTAACAAATAGCAGCAAAATTATACAGGATTTGCCATTCAAATTATAGCATAATCTGGAATGATGCGCCAATCATGAACCAGGGTTTTTTTTATATCAGAATGACCAAATTAACTTAAGTAATGGTGAAGGCGTGAGACACAGGGAATACGTCTATTGCAACTCCCAGTTTTATGCAAGCGCTGATCAGCACGGGCAATTGTGCAATAAGATGGATGTCTTCGAGTGGGAAATTTAATGGCATTAAAGTCTTGCCGCCTCTCTCTTATTTTGATTACACTGCCCATAAAACAGTACCATTTGGCAGTTTCTTCATTTATATACATCTCGTTCTCCCGTACTAGAATTCGTAATATTAGAATACGACTGTATGCAATTACAAGCGACTACACAACAGATTTTTAACGTTCGTCATGATCAGAAAAACGTAGCAAATCAGACTGAAGCCGTAGCATATAAGTCTATTTTTTGGAACAACTTTTGAAATGTTTTCTTCGTCCAAAATATTTTATTTTTTCTACGTTTTGCACGTACACAAAATAAATTTTATTTCTTAAGTACTCAATTATTGTATTATTAACGTATGCTTTTAAATTTAAAAACGATTTACATAAGAGTGACGTGCAAGAGCGTAAGTTTCCTGGCAGAGTTCCAACTAATTTCACTTTGGTGATGGCCCCTTACTAGCTTCTTGAAAGTAGCCGAGAAAATGTATATAAAGTATGATTATCAAAGTTCCATAACTCCGCCAGTTTTTATCGTAAAAAAATGAAACTTTTTGTGTTTACTTGGTTTTTGTGTGTGTACTGCATCCTTTTCTAAATATAAGTGATAGGACCTGGAACCGTATAAAAAATTAATATTTGTAATTTTTTTCTAAATGGGTTTTTTGGTTCGAAAAGCACGTAAAAACATCCCTTACCTGTTTTGAAACATTTTTCAAATTGGAAGTGCATATATATATATATACAGTCGACTCTGGATAATTCAAACTTTCGATAATACAAACCTATATGCTCAGTCCCTAGGAAAGCTCTTGATATTTCGAACTAAAACAATACGTTTGGGTACACTCAATAATTCGAAGTAAAATCTGTATCTGGCCAGACTACAACACACAATAATTCGAAGTTATCATATAAAACTTTTGACAATTCGAACACTCACTACCATGTACAGTCCTATAGCAGTGTTGTATTGTCTCTGCGTGCCTCTCCTTTAGCGTAGTCTCTTTGATGACCATCTGTCTGCTCCCCCTTCTTAGTGTTTTCCGGTTCATCAGGCAAAAATACACTTTTATTGTTTTCCTTCTTCAAGTGGACAATAGACCAACCACACCTGTTGTCAGCCGTACATTTCTTTCGTTTAACTCGTGACCCTGCTACACATGTGTTCAGAAAGGATGGTCGGCTATTGTGAAGAAGAAATGCGCGTAGGATTGCGTATGAATGTATTGAATAGATTCTTTTAATACAGGACTTTTAACTTCTGTAAAATATTTATACTGTATAATATAAGTACTTTTTAAAAATATTTAAAAATATTTTTATACAAATGTACAATTATTGTTTTATTACATAGTTTCAAATTTAAACGTGTTAGAAAATAATTTTTTTTCTTCGTGTATTTACGGAATTTTTTCTACCCGCTTGATAATTCGTACTCTTAATATTTCGAAGTTTTTCATTGGTCCCTCCAACTTCGAATTAACGAGAGTCGACTATTTATATGTGTGTGTGTGTATAAAATACTAAATCTAGTTTATTCAATGATGAAAAATTACATTATTATATTAAATATTATTATAATGAAATTTTTATCATCTGAGCAAGACCTTTGGTTTACCCACTTTGACAAGATTTTATTTTGATAGTTTTGTAAAGTTCAAATATTCAGAGTTATTTGCAGCAGTATGGCGCATGCGTAGTATTAGCTAAAAGAAGTGCGTTTCGCATAAGGCTTGTCAGTGCTTCTTACGGTATCCGATTACTTGCAACAATTTAAAAAAAAAATTGAATTATGGAAATTTTTTTTGTGGTTTTTGGATTTATTTAGTACATATTAAGAAAAAATACTAAAACTAAGAAGAGAAAAAAATTTATTATTACTAAAATGGGTAAAAATTGTTAAAAATTTACAAAAAATTGCATAAATTTGTGACGGATCTATACGGTTCCTTCTACTAACCCCTTGGTGATTCTTTTTGGGCCATCATTTTTCAACCAACTTTCTTCGAGGACAGGAAGCGTGATTATGCAAATTAAGTTTAATATATATATTCTGTATTCGCGAATTTGAGATGTTAGTAAAGTGAGAATAGATTGGATGTGAAGTGAACAGATGAGAAGCAAAGTAAATCGGCAGCGAAACGTATAGGTAAACAGTGTACGAAGCGAGAAGTCGGAATATTAAAAAAGTGCTTAGTTTAACTGTTGGTGCCGTGTTAAAGTAAAAGTAAGGATAAGAAAACCGCAAGCGTTCAGGTACTGTGATCTAATTTCAAGTAGAAGTTAGAGAGTTAAATTATTAGCATGGTCATAAATGAAATAAGTTTTGTATAAGTTATAGTAAAGGTAGATTTGCATGATCGAATATATTATCCCCACGCCACCTTGTCTAATCCCCGTCCTCTGACTGATCAAATTTATCTTATTTAGAGTGTTGTATCTGAGTTGATACAATAATAAATAAATAATTGAAGTTCATCATGTCATCTGATCATTTAGTTCCTCCCACACCTCTAGCCGTGTCACAGGGAAGAAGGGATGTAAATTCATTATAAATTGGGCTCATCCTTTACAGAACGTTTATGAACAAATTCTCAATTTTTCAATTTTGATGTGTTACTTTGTTATTCATTTTTGAAATGACCTTCAGGATAAAAGATATTTTAGTTTTTACAAAAACTAGAGCACTTTATCTTTGTTATTATATGAAATTGCTTAAAAAAAACAGTGATTATACTCACATAAGGGACTGTAAATTGTGTAATAAATCAGTGATTGATAAATCTGAAGGTTAAAACACTTCTACTTTTACACAGAACATAAAAAAAAATTTATTTAATTATTTTTAAAACTTTTTGAGCAATCGCTGTCCCCGCGTTTGAGTTTTTCAAAAAAACAACAACACACATTTCGAAAAGCTCTTTTTTTAAAGCTTGGCATCTTGTTTAAAGTTATGGCATTTGCTTTATCAAAGCGCTTGTTTTTGTTCTAGTGAATGGAAAATAAAAAACTGGGTATTTTTAAAAGCTCATAAGAAGATCTATAAAATTAAATCATAAAAAAAAATGGTCAACTTTTGAAAAAAAATCGCGATTTTAAGGTAGTCGCGGGATACCTTAAAAACCAAAAAACTGGATTTCATCTTCTTCTTTGAATTCTATTTCATTTGTATATTGTTCTCTCAAAATGGTTTTATTATTCAAAATACTCCTTGAAATACAAATTTTATTCAGAAGCTGTAAAAGCGACCTTTTTATCTCATGCGACCATGAGCGAAGCAGTAGTATGTTTTCTTGGCCTTTTTTTCCATTTTGTAATTTATTTCTTGTTAACCGGAACATTTCAAATTTATAATTTATTTAAAAGTACATTTTATTCAAATTTTTAAGACTTTTGTCGTGTTTGTATTTAATGGGCTTACACCATAAATTTAAAATAATTATATAAGTATCAAGAAAGAACCGAAAAAAAAACCGTACAGAAAAAAATAAGGAATTGAGTAAGAGGAAAATCTGGTTTTGCTTAAAATACATTACAAAAATAAAAATAAAATATATTTTATTGCCCCAATTATTATGTACACAGTTCACATCTATGGGACCATAAGACATTGAAACTAAGTTTTTTACACACACACACATTATATTTCACACCTTACGTGATAGAATTTATAAATAAAATACACACACCTAATTGAGCTATTTATAACGACTTGGAAGTACAGGAAAACTTTCGCGTGTATATACTTAAATCTTAATGATGATTGGGTATTACACGAATACAGCCTACTGCTATATGCATTTTCAAACATTCTTCAATGCCTTAAACTTGATTGATTCAATTGCTGATTTGGTTTCCCTTTTTTTTTTCTTTTGAAACTTTTCAGTACTTCAAGTTAATTTAAATATTCTTTCGTAGTTATTAGTTAAATTAGGCTAACATGATTAAGAAGTGTCAATTGGTTAACAAGTAAAAAAATCATCGAAATAGAAAGAGCCTAGATCTACTTTTGATTTAAGAATATTAGCCCGCGTTTAAAAACAGAAGATGTAAAAATTATAATAAGATAGATTCTAGTTGAGTAGTTTAACCTATAACACCCAAAGACATAATTTGGCAGACTTCTTTTTCCTATTTTATTCCATTTATTTGTTTTCATCCTTCACAAAACAATTTTTTAAACTGTGGAACATTTTTTTTTTGTAAAGTTTTATGTATGTCAAGATGGAACTTTTTATTGCTTTATGCTACTGCAAAATCTATGCATTGAAACTAAAATTTGATACTATTTAAGTAAAATTTTTCTCATAATTAAGAAATAATTTTCAGAAAACTATACAATTTCTTAATTTTTTACAAGACAGACAAATTACTTCATTGATGGATGAAACTTGATAAAACTATTTCAGTAATTAACTTGAACTGACTTTCCTGCAAAAAAAGTTCGTTTCGGTTTGATTTGTGTTGATTATATATTGAGAGAAAAAAATTTAAATGATAACTTTATCTTGAAAAATCAAGACTATAATTATCCACATGAATAATTTGTTAGAAATATAAATATTTGAGGAATATTGGAAACAAAGAAAATTTTTTAAACAATGCTTTAAAAAGTGAATTTATTGTTAAAAATATGAGTTATTGTGGAAATCTGGCAACATGGAAAACTTAACATTTATATTTAAAAGTTGAAAAATTTATAAGAAATAGAAAATTTTGAGAAAATCTGGTAATATATAGTAAATTTTAAAGTAATATTTAGAAATTGAATAACTTACAAAGAATATAAATATTTGTGGGAATATGGCAACATATCAAACTTAAATTTATATTTAGATATTTAAAGCTATATTGTGAATGATTTTGAATGCATACATTTTTTTTTTTTTTTTTTTTATATTCGCTCGATGAAAAATACACGGTTTTCTTTAAAAAAAAATAAATGATGAAAATAGTATGTTTATTCAAAATTCACCCCATTCAAGTACTTTATACTTATATTAGCAACGCATTGCGCATCCAATAAAAAAGTTTCTGACAACGAACTCCGCATCTTTTTTAAAAATAATCACTTTATATATTTATCCTTTTAAAAAAAAATTACATTTATTATTTTTTATTTGATTAACGTTCAGAACTCTCTAACGACAAAACATTTGAAGCAGATAAATTTACACCATTTATTGTTAATATACATATGTTGTTGTTTTCGTGTCTTTCCCGAAGGGAAGGAATAAGAGTTGCCAGAGCCTGTGAGACAGGTTGGACTTCTTAACGATAGATGGCGGCACCACCTATCTCCATCTCCCCAATATAGGCATGGAACTGGAGGGGTGGAAATATTCTTCAGCCCCTTGCACTCAATGTTTCAGCTACGACCACCGACAAGATTTTCGGATCCACTGATTTAACAAGCACGTACTCCGTGTGTACTCGGAGGGTATTTGGTGGCTTCGGGCATCAAACCCAGGCCCTTCGGTCTGGAGTCCAATGCTCTAACCACTAGGCTATCCACGACCCCAATATACATATGTAAATTTATGATGTAAGATATGCTTTGAATTATTAAGTCTCATAGGTACTATAGTGTTTGGGAAACAATAAATCTTTCTAAAATTAAACCTTTTTACATGATTATTTTATGAAATGACAAGATCATTACATAGTAAAATTGGGTACAAAAGGCCACTTCGGCAAAACACAAAACTTAAAACAGTTTATTTAATTATATATAACTTCTATTGGGAGTTTGAAAGCATAAAAATGAGAATTATAATTTTGTATTGGTTTTTATTTTAAGAAAAATTACGCCATTGTTTTCTAAGAACAGTAACTCTTTGAATAATTTTTGAGTACTATAAATATGTTTTTTTTCTTCAACTTTTCGGTTAATATGTAAAACATGTGAAACATTTTTTGAATACTATAGTTGTTTTATCGGATTTTTTTAAAAATATTAAAATAGTTTTATTGGTGCTATACATAATTTTATGGTGTTTATTTAAAACCATTCATTCTTTTTTAATAATGCTGTATTGAAGATTCGCATTTGTAAGGAGTTTCCTACAAATTTTTGGTCATCACTATATCTAAATTTTTATAGAGGGGGTGGGGTGGGGGGGGGTGCCAGGTGAGAGGTTTCGTCCTCGTCACTTGACCGAGTCTCAAAATTATGAGTTCTGTCACCAATAGCCCTCGTGTTGCTTTATAGTATGGCGTTAATTTTACACGTACTTATATTTTATATTTATAGATTTTGAAAAATAATTTAATAAAAATAGGCATGTTATTAAAATTTTTTAATGCTTAATCAACACCACTTCTTTAACCGTATTATTTTATTAGGTATTACCAGCAAATATATATAAAATATATACCTAGTTTTATTAGCAGATTCTTAGCAACAAATTTTCAATAACTCCTTTTTTTACGTAAATAACACCTTTTTACGTTTAACATCTTTCAACTAAATAATGTGAGAGAGATTTTATATATTGCATATTTTATTCACATAAATAACAGGTACATCAAGATTTTTTTTTTACACAAACATCAAAACACAACATTCAATTGAGTTCACCTTCCATAGAGTTGGTCCACCATATAGTCTAGTTTCTTTTGGTCTTTGCGCAGCAAAAGAGCGTCCACGCATTGTTGAAAGAAGTCATTTTTGAAGCAGTTGGACCTGAGCATAAAAAAAAGGAAAAAAAATAAGGCCATAAGCACAAATTAAAAGTTGAATTGCTCTTCATATAAGATGTAGTTGTGTAAACACACTCTTTTAATTCTTCACGTGGTTCACGTGGAAAAGAAACTGTAACTCTTGAAAAAATATTCAATTAGGGGTTGTAATGAAAAATTAATCGCGTTTCGATTTTCAAGTTTTCAACTGTACTTAAGGTATCCGACTACTTGCGTTAACATTTTTTTAAATGGAGATATGGGGAGTTTTTGTTGTTTTTAGATTTGTTTAGTAAATTTAAAGAAAAAAAATATACTAAAATTAAAAAGAGAAAAAGAAATTATTGTTAAAAAATCGGAAAAAAATGGGTAAAAATGAACAAAAGTTTACATAAACGCGGCCCATTCTGTACCATAAGTTTATGGACAAATTTTCAATTCTGATGTGTTGCTACGTTATTCATTTTTGAAATGACCTTCCGGATAAGAGATATTTTAATTTTTACAAAAACTAAAGCCCTCTTTATCTTAGTTATTATATGAAATTGCTTTAAGAAAAGTGATTATATTAACATAAAGGACTGTAAATTTTGTAATAAAACAGTGGTTTTTAAATCTGGAGGTTAAAACTCTTCAACTATTATGCAGAACATACACAAAAAAATTTCAGTTAATTATTTTCAAAACTTTTTGAGCAATCGCTGTGATGTAATCAAGCAAAGTTGTGTCTAAATATATTTTAAACCTAGTATAATGCAAAAGTTTATACTGAATTATTTATTTGAAGATGTTTAGAAATCCAGGCAACCTTTCTGACGCTTTCGTTCGCTAATCTTTTATATACTCCAGTTTTTATCAATATTAATCTACAATGTAAAAATAAATCATATTAGTGTTTAGGTTCAATGGGGAATTGCATGGTACTCTGCTATAAATTTTTTTAAATTAAATAGTTTAAATAACATATACCATGTAACTTTCCCCAACTTTACCAGGGACTTTTCCCAAAAAATTTCAGAAGTGCCTGATCAATTTTGAGATTCTTGTATATCGATGAAAATCTGAGCCAATACGCGCTGTTGATGAAATACAGAAATTTATTCGAAAATTAAAGAAATAAATTAAAAATTATTTTTTAATTTGAAATTTGTTATAAGAATTATTTGCTACTTTCTTTTTCCTAAAGTAGAAAAGAAATATAACTTTTATTTTTAAAAAGAACTAAAATTGATGGAAGGTGGGAGGATTATTCGAGGAAAGATATAAATATACCGAAATACGCACTTTTGAAATTACAGTTATTTTTATTAAAAAAAAAGAATTCATAACATATCGAATTCCAACGGTAAACAACGATTATCTTATTTTTTGAATCAGAAAGAAATCGAAGAAAAACATTTTCGTAATCTTTATTTACGACGGTGGTCTCAAGTTTTAAAAGAAAATCCTCACTTAAAAAGTATTGCATTGAGATTGATTGGAACTCTTGAATATGGTACAACAACAAGTCCCCTCAAAAATCCAATAACGCTTAGTTAAAACTCGGTTTCGTCAAAAGAAAATTTTTCAAAACTAATATTTTCCTAAGAAATTCCTGTGTTAAATGGGGAAAATTTTGGAAAAAAATGCTGTATACGGACTAAAAGTTGAGTCCTACATCAAAATCAACTGCTATTTTTTTTTTTATCATGAAGTACAGCAATATCTCGACTTCGGTAATTCGGAGTTACGCGATTTTTAAATCTCATTGATCGTCATTTTTTAACACTCTTTTATAAGTTTCACTTGTATGTAACGGAATCTTGGGACTCGATTTTTACCCACTTTAAAAGGTCAGATTAATTCGAAATTTTGAACATTTGTCAAGTACCGATGACAATACAATAATTTCATAATTTTGTTCCATTGTCCTGATCAGGATATCAGGAAAAAGGATTTTCAGATTTGGCGGCTAATTCCATACACCACTTCCAGATTTGGCGACTTATTACATATACAATTTTCAGATTTGGCGACTAATTCCTTATACCTTTTCCAGATTTAGCGACTAAAAGATTAATGTGCAACCCTATGCAAAGAATACACTTGTGGTTAATAGAAATAAAACAAACAAAAATTGTTCTTTTTATGTGAGAAAGAGTAGGTTGAGTGCGTCTGCTATTTCTTACCATAATATAAACAATTGTCTAGTTTTTCTAAAAATGAGGGGGGGGGGGAAGGCTCGTGCATGTGAAAGAAAAAACAATTTATGTTCCAACTGCTAAATATTTTTTTTTATTTTTATAAAGCAATACGTTTAGAAGTGATGGTATGAATTAACATTATAGCAATACGTTTAATAAGTGATAATATGATTGACACTTTATTTTTTCTTAAAACACTTTTATTAGTTTGACCTGGATCTATAGAGACGGAATCTTTGAAATAGAACGATACGGGACTGATCCAAAGCCCCGTGAACGGAGAGAATATATACCCTTCACACCCATTAATTAATATCCATTGAAGAGCAATACTAATTCCAGCAGCTTCGTAATTCCCCCTCCCCCTGGCTCCAAATATCAAACTCAAGGATAAATTCGACAATGAGTAAATGATAGTTTGAAAAACTAAAAAAACGCGCTTTTAATGCAGATCGAACTAAAAAATGAAAAATTAATTATAGTTTTAAAAAAAACTAAAAAACACGCTTTTATAGCGAATTGAACTAAAAAGTAAAAAAATAATTCTTGATATAAGAATAAAATGATGAACGAGAAAATTAATGTCATTGGGGTAAAAGCGTGGGGGTGCTCTATATTAATTGTTATAATTTCTTACTACTTCTATTCCGAAATGCTGAGTGTAAAAATGTAATACAAAGCACCCCACACTTTTACCCCAATGACATTAATTTTCTCGTTAATCATTTTATTCTTATGTCAAGAATTGTTTTTTTACTTTTTTGTTATATTACCTGTAAAAGCGTGTTTTTTAGTTTTTTTAAACTATATTTTTCTCTAATCACTGAAATTAAGGCGAAATCAGTGTCAGAGCCTGATGAAATAGGTAATGGAATTGTAGAGAAGTTGTCGATATTGCCAGGCGAATAAATTTTTAAGCGCATAAAGATGATGTTCAAGAACTACTGGATTTCTACAATTAGGATCTCATAGAAAGGATCTCATGGATGATCTCATAGAAATGCATGAGCAAGAGCAAGACACTGAATTTGAGTCTAGACCCAGTTCAATCAGAAGATCGAATGATGGCTGGTAATTTGACACAGAAAGCCTCAATTTAATTGAAAAAGGGTTACAAAATTTAGAAAATACACTCTCCAACGACGAGTGTATTTTTTCAACAAAACAAGAAATAAAACAAATATACATTAGCATGCTACGACGAAATTTTGAGGGTGACAAAAAAAAAATTTGAGCCAGAAGATTTTATGGCACATTCTACTAAATAAAAATTATATTTAAAAAAAAACTAAAAAACGCTTTTTTATAGTTAATTGAACTAAGTTGTAACTTAATTTTTAGTTGCTAAATCTGGAAATGGGATCTCAAATTAGACGCCAGATGCGGGATGGGATCTGAAAATGGGAAATCGTAAATCCTGCTGATCCTGATCAGGTCAATGGAACAAAATTATTAAATAATTGTATTGCCATCGGTCCTGGACAAGTGAGCAAAGTTTCGAATAAATCTGATCTTTTAAAGTGGGTAAATATTGAGTTCAAATATTCCATTTCATACAAGTGAAGTGTATAAAAGAGTGTTAAAAAATAACGTTGGCTTAAGATTTTATATTTGTATTATCTAAAATTTTATTAAACATTCTTTTCTCTAAATTTTTATTTTCGTTCATCTCCGGGACCAATTAAAAATAATATTTTCCTCTATTTACATACGAAATTATACCCCGACTTACGCGAATTCCACTTACACGGTTATCACTTAGTTCCTCCTATCGCGTAAGTTCGGGGTATTAATGTAATCAAAATTGGTTAGTGGCTTACACAGAGTACGCCCATGGGAGGAATTATATTTTTTTAAAAAAATGTAGATATAAAAGCACAGAAACGTAATTTTCAGGCTAAAAATTAAAAAAATTGTTGATCTATGGGAGCGGGTTTGTGTGAACCCCCATTTTTTTTACGCTACTATTGGTGCTTCACCAATGGATTTTCAAGAGAGACCGTGTGCCGGATCTATACGCATCCTTCCACTAACCCTCTGGGGAATACTTTTGGACCAGCATTTTCAATCAATCTTCTCCGAAAAGCAGAAAACGTGATATGCAAATTAAGTTTAATATATATAGTCTTTATTCGCGAGTATGAGAGTTAGTGAATTGTGAGTAAATTAGAAGTGAAATGAAGTGGCAGTGAAATGTAGACGTAAACAAAAAGTAAAGAAGCTAGAAGTTAGATAACAAGAAAGTGAAAGGAAAACTAACGAAGAAGCGTTAAAGCCTAATTGTAATTGATTGGAAGACTGCTTTAAGTCAGGTACTGTCACTTCGTCTTAAGTTAATCATTAGAGCGTTATAGTAGTAGTGAGGTCATTAAATATTTGAGCTCTAAGTAAAGTAAAATATTCGAGGAGAGAGAGAGAGAGAGAGAGAGAGAGAGAAAACCTGCATTATTGAACATATTCTCCCTAAACGTGAATCTCGTTTCTCTCCCATTCTATTACTGATTTGAGTTTTATTATTCTTAGTGTTATTTGTGTGTGTGTATTTATAGTGATAAATAAAATAATTGGAATTCATCATGTCGTATGATCATTTAGTTCCTTCTACACCTTTAGTTGTGTCACAGGGCAGAAGGGATGTAAATTCATTATAACCGTGTTGTAGGGATAATATATTCATGTTAAATATTTCAAAATTCTAAATCTTCCCGACGGCGTGGTATGGAAGAAGTTCTGTCAAATCAGGTATGGACTGTCGACTTGACTATGGTTTAAATTTACGATGTCTGTCACAAATGTTCCTTGTGTTACCTCTGTTTGTGTGTGTGAGAGAGTGGGACCCTCATAAAACAATCATTCCCAGTAGCAGGGTAAGCAAATAGCGGCTCTCACAAGACAGTCAGAAGTAAAAGTGACACATTTGTCTCATTAAACTTGTGACGAATCTATGCGCGACCTCCTACTTCTAATCCTCTTGGGTATTCTTTGGGGCTAGCAAAATTCACCAATATTCTCCTAAGAAGGAAACGTGATATGCAAATTAAGTTTATTATATATAGTTCTTGTTCTTGAGTTAAGAAGGTTAGTGAGTTAGAAGTGAAGAGAATAGATAGCAGAAAGTAAGAAGGTTAGAAGTTTAGTTAACTAGAGGTGACAAGAAAGATACAAGGGGAAGATTACCATAAATGGTTAGAAAGTCCTTGTAAAAGATTATAGTCACGAAATGTGATATAAATCGAATTGATTAGAAGACTGCCTAAGTTCAGGTACTGTCACCTTTATATTACATTGATATTTAAAGTATTAAAGTTGTTAAGCAGACATTAAATACATATCTTCCGTGTAAAGTAATATTAATGAAGAACCATTATTATAAAGTGGTTATTAAATGCATTCTCCCCAAACGCGCGCGACTCTCGTCCCCTCCCTCTGTTGTCTGACTGTATCATCCTACTTATAGTGTTAAATTGATTTGTGTTTGAGTCGATTAAAGTGATAAATAAAATAATTGGAAATTATCACGTCGATTCATCCTTCACTTCCTTCCACACCTTTAGCTGGGTCACAGGGTAGAATGGAAGTAGGTTCGTTTGAAAATGATTCTAAAATTAAATATGCTTGCAGCTATAGATATCAAAATAACACAATGAGTTAAATGAAACTGTCACTATTTATTTAAATTACATTTATTGATTTTTACGGTGCAAGTTGTGCCGTTGAGATGCAAAGTTAACTATTGAATGCAATCAACTTAAAAAGGTGCAACCCTCCGGCATCCTCCACTTTCACGAGCCAAACCCCGCCAAAAACCACCCTGCCTTATAAATTTTTGGCAATTTTGTTTATTATAACACGTTCTGGGAAACCAGCCAACGCACATAACGAGAACTTTTGTAAGATGATCAACAGGAATGGCATAAAACCGACTGGACCACTTGAAGAAATTTTTATTTTAGTGAGAAATCCAAGCCAGAGAATTTCAAGAAAGAACTAAAGTTATCCAATATATTCAGAAAAGCTAAACACTTACACTTGCCTCAGAAAGTCTGCGTACACGCAATCAAATAACGTGTTTATGTTATAATTACTATTAAAATCTTGCTTCAGAAAAGCAAGACACCACTCAGGGATTCTTCAAAACTTGCTTATTCAAACAACAACAAAACCCACCTTAACATGAGAAAACAAGAAGGACCATCAGATAATCACATTAGCCAAAAGTCTGCGTACACTTACAAAGTAGAGCTTTTAAAGATCTTTAATTATGAGATAATTAAAATGTTTAGTATATTTGCGTCACAGCTATTATTTGCAGAATATACATTGAAGTTATAAAACTTATTGTGGAGATTTTTGGATTTCAAATAATGTTGTTTGTGAGTGAAGCGTTTGTGTCCGTTCTCAGCTAAGATTCCAGACCATCTCCCGTTCTCTCTCTGCCCTCTTTAGGCCTTCGGGATAATAGGGTCGACGTCTTTATCCTCAAGTTACATCCGGTTCGTGGACGGAGAAGGGTTCTTCAGGGTGTCAAAGGTTGCCGGGGTGATGTCCAAGACAAGTCCGCGCAATATTTTTAGAATACAGATGCCATTGCACGTGTGGTGATCATATCCACAAAAGAAGCCTATTCACAGCTGTAGGGGTGTTAAAAATAAATTATTATGCAAACTGAAAACGTTACAGTTTGCATAATAATTTATTTGGAATTTGAGATTTGAATGATTATGTAACTGCATGACAGGAAAAAGAAAAGAGATCGACGTATTACTGAAAGAGCAACATAACCACAGAAAAGACAACTGAGGGAGTTGAAGCCCTGCTAAATATGTTGAAAGAGTTACAAAAAGAACAGATTTGCTTAAAAAATTTTAACTTTTAATTACAATTCATTATCGTAAAGGATTTTTTCCAGCGTACGCAGATTTTTGACGCACTCGATTGGTGTCTTTTCATGTTATAATAAATATTTGTATTATTTTATGTAATAATCAGGTGATGGTTGATTATACTGTTTGAATTTACGACGTTAGACAAATGAATAAAAAGTTGTGTAGAGGAAACTTAACTCTTATCTTTCTTATTGGCAGACGATTTAATTTAAAATGGAAAACATTTTTTGTATATTTAAAAATATAATTAAAATGAACTAAATTATTATTTGTTTATTAATTATGAAAATTGATTATTTATTAATTAATTGTTTGTTAATCAAATAATAATTTATGTATTAATATTTTAATGATAATGTAATTCGTATTTGTTAAATATTATTTTTCAGCAGACGATTTATGTTGTAATTTATTTCTTGGCTAATATAAAATGTTTTCTGGCAATAGAATAAAAATTTCGGTTAGTTATAGTGCTTTAAATAAAATGTTGGTTTGTAAGATATTCTGAATTAATATTTGTCTCATATTTACCACACACACTAATTCCACTAAACTGACTCGCATTAGCGACTATGTAAAGCTACAGTTTTATTGTTTCAGAAAGACTTCATTTAATTAGAGATCTTTGCATGAATATGAAAGTTTATGGTGTGTACGCGTACTTTTGTAGACAAGTGTGTGACTGTTATAAATAGAAAACTGACAGGAAAGTCCTTTTTATAAAGTGCAAACGACCTTCCCCAGGTACGAACTCAGTGAAACATGAATTGGAATTTTGATTCCGCTAAAGACAGTAGCACTGAATACTAAGTTGTTTGTAAAGTCAAATGAATTTCAATGTCTTCCCGTGACTTAGGTTTATAAGGTTGGAGATGTTTATGATACAACCAAATGCTAATTTTAACTCGTGGTTATAAAATTCCAGTTTCATGAAAGTGGCGAGATTTGGCATCAGTAGCTCTTGTGTGGCTCTGAGAAGCTGATTTTAAATATAACCTTGAAGTTTTTCACCCCGATTTGTCCGTTAATTGAGGAATTATATAAGGCACTAACCTGCAGAAGGTGTGAACGTCGGATTCCCGGAAGAGTTGATAGCATTCTTCGCAAACCCTGTCCAGTCTGGCGAACTTGGCTTTGTCGTACACACCCATGCAGCCAAGGTCGGAGAAACTTCTCTTGGTGCTTCGCTGTGCAATAACGCTGTTGATTACCAACAGCAGAAACAATACGCTGGTAACGAATTTTGATTCCCTGGAACAAATTGATTTCAAATGAAATCATGCATTTTATTTTTTAACCGATTTGGCTCAAGTATAGTATAGGGCAGGGGGATTTGGATTTGGTGATTTTTATATAGATATCATGGTGACATTTCGAATTTATTTTGGCTTCCGAGCACCTATTGCTAAGTGAAGTAACTTGGCAATCGATTTTGGTCGCCAAAAGAAATTGACATCGCCCTATACTACACTTTAACCAAAGACTTTGTTTTAAAATACACCTAACTCTTTATTATTTTTTTTTTTTTACACAGTAGGTAAATTTTGTGAAAAATCACGTAGAGTAAAACCGTATAAGAAATGATACAATTTGTGTGATAAAATAACGATGTGTAAAAGGAATCCAGAGGCTGTGTAGGCTTCGGTAGCCAACTCGTCATGGTCAAGAGCTCGTAGATAATGGGGATGATGCACATTAAATTTGGCGTGGTATGGTAGTTTGGAGAGAAGGGTACCAGCTCAGGTGTCCTCATTTGATCGTGGTTCAAAATTACTAGGTCCGTTGCCAATAGCTCTCGAAACACTCATTGTCCTGAAGCAGTGTAAGTTGAAATGAAGAGCTATATTTAATTCGAAAACCATGCAAAATGTAACGAAAAATTAACTGTATAAATTTCTATATAGATGTATGTGTATTTATGCTTATATATTTATCATGACAATTTAATTCATATATGTTTCATTTAATAATTAAAATAAAATTAGGAATGTGTGAATGCTAATTGCCTCAAGAAAGAATAAAAAGTTAAAATACGAATATTAGAAGGGATATTAATTCTTAATCTCTATATCGATGATAAGCACAATTACAGCAAGATTAATTGAAATCGGAGGACTAAAATTGTGTTAATTAGCCGTGAAAAAGAAAAAGCATTTTTCCCCCCTTCTACCACGTTGCTTCAAAACTGTGTTAAAAATACCGTGTAAAATAAGAGATGCGTTTATGTTAGATTGAAATGTTCGATTCCTAATTCTGACCAAAAATGATTTTTTTTCTTGTTACTTCAATTTTAATTTCGTGATTGTGTAATACAACTACTTTTTTTCGTCGCATGGTAAAGGAAATGTGCCTCTTAGTTATATGTTTGAACAATGTACTGGGAGATTTTCCTGTTGAGTTCATGGTTGTTCGCGACGAAGAGGGTTAAAAAAACTGAACGAGTGTCAGCATTTGATTTCTTCCAATGAATGGGGAATGTCCCCTCGACAGTTACTTTGAGTAGTGACTAATTTTTTCTGCTATCTGTATTTCACAAAAAACAGATTCCAAAATACAGATTTAAGAACAATTAAATACATGTATTTGCTGTCATACAAAATTTTGCATTACTCCCTTAACGTCAACATTTCTGCATTTCAGTGTATTCCATCATATATATTAATTACACATTGAAATAAAAGAAGATTTAATTTTAAAACATCGATGGAAGATGTGTGTAAAAAACAAGATTGAGCTAAAAAAAAAATCTGTAAGAATACAAAAAAAAAAAGAAAAGTAATCATATAAAATTAATAAGGAAACCTTTGCTTAGTTAAAAATTCTTATAGATATATTAAGCATTTAGAAAAATTTCTTTTTTTACTAAAATAAGTCGACTCTCGATCATTTAAACCTTCGATAACACGAATCTCTCGATAATTCGAAGTACATGCTCAGTCCTTAGAAAAACTCTTGATATTTCGAACTAAAACAATACGTTCGGGTACACTCAATAATTCGAAGTAAACTGTGTGGCTGTCCAGACTACAACATGCGATAATTCGAAGTTATCTTATAAAATTCTCAACAATTCGAACACTCACTATCATGTACAGTCCTGTAAAAAACAGGGTGGAGCTAACAAGTTTTGCGTTGTATTGTCTCTGCGTGTCAACCCTTTTGATGACCATCTGTCTGCTACCCCTTTGTGTTTTCTGATTCCTCGGGCGAAAAGACACTTTTATTGCTTTTCTTCTTCAAGTGGAGAATAGGCCAACTGCAACTGTTGTCAGCTGTCCATATCTTTTGTTTAACACGGGGCATTGTTTCACATGTGCTATTGTCCGCTATTGTGAAGAGAGATGAGTAGGATTGTGTATGCATGTATTGAATGTATACTTTTAAACAGGACTTCAACCTTTGTATAAAAATAATATGTACTTTTTAAAAATACTTTAGAATAATTTTATACATATGTACAATTTTTGTTTTATTCCATAGTTTCAAATTTAAATGTTCTAGAAAAAAATTTTCTTTGGGAATTTTTTTCTACCCTCTTGTTAATTCGAACTCTTGATAATTCGAAGTTTTTCATTGGTCCCTCCAACTTCGAATGATCGAGATTTGACTGTATATAAGAAATACCAAAATATTAAAAAAAATTAAAACTATCAACAAAATATTTTAGGGAAAACAAATATACACTCTAAGCATTGATAAACAAGGTCGATAAATCTAATTTACGTCGAACTGAAGCAGCACGAGGTCAACTGGCGACGGATCTCACAATTTTGAACCACACTCAAGAGCTGAAGATGGCACCTAAGCTAGTGTCTCCGCTCTCCAAACTTCCACAACACGCCAGTAGGAGAATTTGAGCCACGTGCATCATATCCTCTACAAGAGGGATCGGCAACCTTTTAGCTGTGGTGTGCCAAGTCAATTTACCAATATGATTCAGCATGCCACACATTGGGATATTTTTGAAACAATTCGATTCCAGTAATAATACACGAAGAGTTAGTGAATGGAGGTCAATAATATAGATATTTACAGTTTCATTATATATTAATTTTTCATCATTTAAATACATTTCTTACATAAAAATAAACTGCATAAAATATAACTATTTCTTCAACGAAAACAAAATATTTAAAATAGTACATATATCGTGTATTTTTAAACACATTTTTTAAAGTAAGAAATAGATAGCATAAAATATAAGTATTTCCCTACATTTTAGTTAAACAAAACGATAAATAAAAATATTAATTCGAGCCTAGTGCTTGCACCGCTCTTTCATATCTCAAAATCAAGGGAATAATTTGTGAATTTCAATTTGACGCGATTCTGAGCATCAAGTTGTTAAACAATTTCTTCGTGGACTCGAAATATGTTTCAGATGAGAAATTAATTTTTATACTTAGATATGCAAAACTAAAAGCAGGAAGCAGAATACATGCAGTTTTCTCTCTTCAAACAATTAAATCTTTCCAGTAATACCATTCAATAATAGAGTATATTCAATAATAGAAATATCATTGGAGTTAAATTTCCGATTTTTTCGTAATTTCGCAAATGTTCAGAGTTCTTAAGATGTTTGTCAAGAAGGTTCATTACATATTAATTTACTTCCACTCCTCAAAAATTGTGAAATTTGTAGAGAAGTACAGAGTGCCAATGAGAATTTTACCATGTGCCACATGTGGAACGTGTACCATAGGTTGCCGACCGCTGCCTCTACACGGAGGGTTTTCATAAGGTGACCAATTATCATCCTTTTATAAGTTCTGTCCTTCCTTTATAAGTGTCCTCCTACTTGTCCTCCATTACAATATTTTAAAACTAATCTGTTAATCTCTGTATTCAGAGGTGCCAAGCCAAACTGTTATGCGTCATGAGCCGGACTAGTATGAATTATCGGAGAAATTAATGTATTTTAAACAGGATCAGGCATCTATTTTCCACAAAACGCTTCAAAAGATTGATGGTGAACGTATTTCATCTACAGAGGTTAGTCTCATTTTAAACGATTTTGTCCTTCAATATAATGTTATAATTTGAAGAAAAATTGATTCCTTTAATAATAAAAATAAAATTGTCAACAGAAGAATCAACATGTTTCCAATTTGTCCAAGAATGGTCTGAAACAAATATCACAGGGAATAACAATTTTCAATGGTATTTTTTGACTTGATCGCAAGTAAATCCGGAAGATATAGAAAACTGTGTTGAGTTTTTATCGATAAAATGCCTGATATTAAAATCGATGACAATTGTCTGTTTGAAAAAATTATAAGACTGAATGTGCAATTATTTAAATTCTGATAAATTAGAACAATTGGAAAATTAGCACGTGGAAATTGATAAAAAGGGTAAGAGACATTTAATCATTTCAAAAATGAACACATTCTATATGAAAATTTAGTAATTCTTGTGGAATTTACTTTGTGCTGGCCTGGAACTAATGCAGCAGTTGAAAGAGTTCTTTCAATTGGGAATGATTTTTGGACAAGTGAGAAATCAAGGTTGAATGTTGATACTTTTACTAGTAGCACTTAACGTAAGAAGAATATTTCTTGCTCCGAAATTTCCAATACCTTAGAAAATGATATATTGACAAAAAAATTAATTCAATGTGGAAAAATGCTCCTTTAAGTAAATAATTAAAAGCGACGTGAGCGTAATTAGAGTATTTTTGTTTTAATTAATAAAATATTTCATATATTTACGTTGTAATTTTTCCTTAAATTTTTCGTTCAAATGAAAGACTATACCAAATTTTTATATTGCAGTTACATAACAGAGTGACATTTAATGTTTTATCATTTTCTATGATTTAATTAAATCGAAATAATTAATTGAAAGTAGAAAGCTTTACTTATTTTTAAGCTGCAAGGCTCAGCTCAGCCTTTAATGATACAGATTATTACAGTCGTAATCAATTTTCAACAAAGAATTTAATATCAGCTCTCAAACAACCATCCAGAAAAGCCCTCGAGTAGTTGAATAGTGCGACGCAAATATTCACTCACAGAAAAAATCTAGAATTTTCAGGGTTCTCGTATTTGATTATGACACATATAGATTTTTATGTAAAAAAAAAAAGCATATCTGTTCATTTCAAAGGAAGATTTTCTACGTCACTCTTCAGTTTCATAAACACGAAATATAGATTTGTAGTACACATATTCGAGGAGTCAGAATATGGTTTTTACAACAAGATAAATACCAAGAATAAATTGACGTTTTTTAAAACGAAATGAAACATTCAATTCTATAATTGGCAGTTTTTATATTCCTATGTGCTAATATATACAATTACCCCTTCTTTCAACAATTTACAGCACACAAAAATATTCAACAACGCAGTAAATTTATTTAGTACATCAGTAACGTGTCAAAAGCATAGCATTTTTTATTCATTCATTAAGACAGCTTTTAACAATTTATATACCGACTCCAACTGCCTTTGATTTGGGGCTGTGGGTAGTGTACTTATTTCATTTACTGCTAAATCATGATATTTTTTAGTTAAGGTTTTAAATTAAGAGCAACGAATGCGCTTGGAGCTTATGGCAATAAAAAGAGAAGAAATAAAGTTTGAAGGATGGATGGTTTTTTTGAAAAATTACAAGCTGTTGAATTTTATATGCGAATATATTCGTTGAGGGAAAATAAATATAAAATGGATAGTAGAATTTTTATTGTTATAATTTTTAATTTCGCTACTAGAAATAAACATACTTTGCTGCAGCGTAGGAAAAAATACTGTATCGATTTCACCATGAAAAAAAATATGCAGCAGTGGGCAACACAAACAAATGAGTTCACCCCGAAAAAAATTCATTTTACTTCGTAAGTGAAATGATTTGAAGAAAAATATAAATTATTCGTTTGTCTAATGTTCGAATGCTTCCAAATAGTAAAAGTGGTAACATTTGTGCATAAAAATAATGGCAACATCATGAAAGACGACATAATATTGTACATTTAAAATAACAGAAAAATATTCTCTAAACTTATAATTAAAAATGTACATGGTTTTTACGGTTATTATGATTAAAATTGATCTTTTCCGATTTTGAAAATCTCGGTTTCGAAGTTGATTTTTTCCGAAAAACCTTCCACCAAGTATTCTTTTTCCCCAGCTATAAAACACTTTTCAACAAGCAATTAACAATCATTTATTTCATTCTTTTTCTTTATTCAGACGAAATTTATTAGTCATTACGAAACTCCTCTTAATAAATATTGTGATTTTTTTTCCAAACGGAGGAAAAGAAATTTTAATCTAGTGTATTTTGAAGCTCATTTTATGCATTTAATACTATTTAACTCTTTGATGCATTTATAATTTAGTTAACATTTTATGTAATTAATAATTATTGTATTTAATTCGTTGTATCATAATATATAAATGAAAAAATTGGATATAATTGACATTATTCAAGTACATGCATGCTGTATTTCTAAGTTGAACTAATTAATATCTGAGTGGCAAAATTTAAAAAAAAAGAGTCTTGATAAGTATGAAGTTTTTAAATACGTTTTTTAAGAAAAATCTATGAAAACTTATTCATTGGTAATCAGGGCTGTTACCAAAATTCAAATAACTATTATGAATTCAAAACACAATTTTTTTTGTATAATAAACGGAGAATTGTTTGTCTCAGAGAAATATGTAAATTTGCAATAAAAATGAATAAAAAAAATTTAATAGCAAATGTTGAACAAAAATATTAAGGACCAACATGAATTAAGCAATATAACAACAGGAAAATAGGATTTTAAAATTTTCCAGCTATTCAAATATATTATAGAAGCTTTTCTTGTTTAAAAGAAGTTTTTAAGAAAATTATTTAAAAAACGTAAGCGTTCTTAAAAAATTATAAATACACCCTAAGCTATAGTTAGAGCTAAGAATCAAACTCTTCAAATAATTGTTTTTCACTCTAAACTATCATTACTTTAAAACTGATATCATTTTACCTTGTTCTTAACTATTTAATACACGAAAAATATACATTTTATTCACTATTTGCACATTTTAAAAAAATTCGATTTTTGTCTTAGAATAAGAAAGTGTATAGGGAAAAGAATTTTAAAAACGGTGCAAATTTAATTTTAATCACACCAAAGCTCAATAATTACAATTTTACTCTAAATAATTTCTTATTTAACATAACTATAAATTATGTTGGTGTAGTACTTACATTATTGTTGGAATATCTCGACTCGAAGCCGGTCTGCTGAAGCCAGAAAACCCTTTTCTGTATTTATACGCATTCATAGAATACTTTTTAAGAGATTCTCAACGAAAATCATATTTTTACATCAGACGATAAAACCAAAAGCAGCCCCCTGAGATGTTTGTAATTAGTTATGTCCCGCAGAGAGGACGCCAAATCCTGGTCAACCGACAGTGGCTATCAAAGTAACTGGGCGGTAGCGTAACTCGTTCACACTAACTCTCGAGATTCATTTCATCTTTGTACAGGGCACATCAGTGGAATAACTAATACCCTTCATGTTTAATGCGCAAATTTATTTTTATTTTTCTTATTTTGACAGTTAATAGATGGAAAAAAATCCCCCCCCCCCGAAAAAAAAACTACCAGCTGAGAAATCGCATTCCTTATAAATACTCGTCCAGTGTCTTTCAAGTTTTGATATATTTTGTGGCAATAAGCAATTATTAATTATTTTGGCAAGTGACCCAAGAATTACAATTTTCCAGTTAATTTTTTTCTGGCGGGGGGGGGGGACGAAAATCGGGAAAGTAAAAACAATAAAATTAAAATCTGATAAATACAGATAATTTTTTTTCAAAAAAAAATTATCTTCCAACATATATTTATTATTTTATCTCGTTCTCCCTCCCCTTTGAATTCTTTTTTTTTCTTATATAATATGAAGAAAACTCACAAAGTAATTCTTACTTGAAAGGGAAGGGGGTTGAAACTGAAATGACGTCTCCATTATGCAGTGTGCGTAATGAGATAATTGTTCTTTCTCGTCACATCGGAGTTATTAATAGAAGGTTGTTCTGAAGAGAGTTCTGAAATTTTCCAACCCTGTCATCTGACAGTATAAAAGATGATGCTGTGATAACAGAGTTGCATGTTTAGTACGTGGTAAAAATCCTAAAACCATTCCACTACATTGTACAAAAGCATCTTTTACAGCATATAAAATGATTTTAATGTCTTCCCATCCTGGATATGACGAAAAAAACAAGCATATAAACGTTTAATTTAAGGCGTGTTACTTTTTCTCAAGTATGTGTAAGCTATATTTAGCACACTCTCCATTTTTGTTAGACCGCAATAGTTAAATTTAGAAACATGTTTCTTCTTTTTTATTTATAAAACTAAAACTATGCTCAAAAAAATTTTCTTTTTGTATCTCCTTCGAATAGCAGCGTAATTTTCGGCTTCTTTTTGAGCAATCTGCAGTAGCTTCGTGTTATTGACGCATGTATTCATATATAGGAAAATGAATATTATTATTATTTTTTTATTTTTTCACTCGTGGAAAAGTATTTTGATAGGCGAATAATTTGTGTGAAAAATAAACAATTATGTTTACACAAACTAATAAACAGTTCAGCATGGTATATTAAAATGTATTGTCATTGAGCAAAGTGGTGATTGTTGTTAACACACAGTAAATAAGGCGGGGAAAAAGCGATTATTTCTTCAGTACTTTCATTTATTATTTTTATTGTTGAAAATGCACACTAAAGATCAAACTGCAGTTGCTGAGTGCAGGATAGAAAAACGAACAGCAAGAACCACAAAATTCCACCAAACGCAATTAAATTAAAACTTGGTCCATGTCTCGAACAGCAAGAACCACAAAATTCCATCAATCACAATTAAAATAAAACTTGGCCCATGTCTCGAACAGATGAGAACATGATAAGTATCTACGAAAGGAAGATTTTAAAATTAATTTTCAGAGGAATTCAGGAAAATGGCATATGGCGGAGATCAAATTTCAAGCTCTATTACTCATATAAAGAATTTGAAATCATTAACTTCATCAAAATACAACGAATTAAATGGGCAGGCTACGCTGTCAGAATGGACGAAGACAGCACCACTAAAAAAGTCTTCAATGCCCAACCAATCGGCACATGAAGAAAGAGCTGGCCTAATCTTAGATAGATTGATGGCCTAGAAAAAGATCTAGTTTTGAGAATTAAAAATTAGAGAACACTAGCTGAAAGAAGGCTGGCCTGGAAATGGCTTCTTGAGAAGGCCACCCTGGATGTCGAGCCATTGTGGAAGTAAGGGACAATTAAAGAAATACAAACAGTTAAAAAACATATTCACACACATATTATAAAACACAATATAAATACAACACCAAAACGACTAAAAATATTTAAAAAACATTGAGAATAAAAATTAACACATAAGAAGAGTTCCAAAAGCCGTAAAATATTTCGAAAAGATTAAAAGACATATTAAAAATATCAAGCTTTTCAGAAAATTTGTTAATTTTATAAAACTTATACAGTGAGAAATTATCTAAATAACTACATCTAGATAACCTATCCTCAAATAAGATATAGTTTTTCGAACTTCTCGCTGGCAACTGTTGAAATAGTCACTAGCTGTTTAATCCATTTAAAACAAGAGTTGCTAAAACGCAACGTTAAATTATAAATTTTTTAAAACATTGTTCTGGTTATTTTTCAGTAAAACTGAAATCTTAAATTTATTTTTCGTACTTTAATTGTTGATTATAAATTAATTTTAATTTTAATTAGCAAGATTTTCTCACCTAGATCAAAGAGTTTTATTTTCATGTTTTGAAGGAAAAGGATTGCGAAACTTTAAAGGGTTAAAATATCAACGAAGTCAAGCATATTATTGATGACTTTATGAAAAAAAGTTACATAAGAAAGATCTCGTCTTGACTTCAAGCTCGCAATATAAACACTTTCCATAGAGAGATACAGGGTAATCTTAAGACATGAGTTAACTGGGCCTGGACCCAGGCCTCGGCCTCTGGGCCACATTTCTCGACTCTGTCTTAAAAAGATCCTGATCCAGATAATTTTAATGGTCACATATTCTCCAAAAAACAGGAAATTTCAAGCTGCCTGTCAACTGGCAAAAGTGGTAAGACCGTATTATTATGTGATAACCGTTGTCCGTGTCTAAGAATAGGCCTAATACCATAAACCAGGAGTGGGTAGACTTTTCCGGGTATGGGCTACGTCTAATTTTTTCTAGGTGTTGCGGTCCACCCAGTGGCGTAGGCGTAGTAAGCTAAAAGAAAGTATACAATACGATCGGACCTCCATTTTACGAATTTCTATTTTACGAATATCTTTATTTCGCGAATTTTTCCTGGAACCAAGAACATTTAACAATTTTCTTCGTAAAATAGCCTCTAAGTAGCGAAGTGTATTTTCTATTCAACAAAATTTTCTCTTATGATTCGATTTTTTCTCCCTCCGTTTTTTTTAAAATACCGTATTTTCTCGAATCGAATCTAAGTCGCATTTTTTCCTCAATATAAATGCTACTGAAAATCGGGCACGGCTTAGAATCGAAGGGGAAAAAATTTGTTGGATGGGGGTATGTAGAGCAATTACAGCTTCGTGCATGTATTTAAAAGTTTTAATACTGATAAAATAACGAATTATTCCCTTCTGATTAGTTTTTCTTTTAAATTTATTTTAATTTCGTAAAATTGGATATCGATAAACCCCATTTTAGATTATTTTTCAATTTTCACAAAATCATGTTGAGACTTCGGAGCGTGGCTTAGAATCGATGGCGTCTTAGATTCGGCATTTCTAGACCTTCGTATAATGGAGTGATTATTAGGTCTTAGTGAAGGCGGTCACCCCAAAATGTCTTGGCGGTTCACCGATCGATCGCGATCGCCTTGATGCCCACCCCGGCCATAAACAATCCTTCAACTCATTTTGTCGAAATGCGGTTATCGGTCGAGCCGGTTTGTGCCTTTGTTTTTGAGATTGTGAGTCGTGCTCATTTGTTTATTTGAAAACGAACATTTATTTATTCAACAACGCATGCTGTGTACTACTTTTAAAAATCTCAGGTAGGGTCTACTTTTGCGTAGGGGCCCAGGGTCTCAGAAAATCTTAAGATTTATCTGGGCCCATGACCTTAAAGGGTCTTAAGACATCCCTGCATAGATAAGAGGAGGATAAACCCTGCTGATAAAAATAATTTTTCCCTATAAAGTAAGTATAGGATGAATCTATTTCGCTCTTTTTAAATAATTCCAATTTTATGTTTGTAATACGGCTCACAAATAAGGTTGTAATATACGAGTGGACAACAGCAAAAATTGAGAGCCTTCAAAGCAATCTTAGTAGAAAAGGCTCTAGTTTTGTGCTAAGTTTATTCATGTGCTTTTGAAATCAAACTATCGATATGTTGGTAAAATTAAGTTTTATGGTAAAAGTAACGCCAATCACAGTAACAAAGTTTAATCAAAATAAGGATATACAGAGTGTTGCCATTTTCGGGAACAGCCAGAAGAAGCAAAAAGCCAGGTTCAGCGTTTATAGACGGGATAAGAATTACGTCGATGCGATCGACCGGTGGACCGCCAAGATATTTTGAGGTGACCGCGCCTAAAACTTTTACCAGTTAGTAATTATATATGGAAAATTCAAGATTGGCTGACCGTGAACAGACTGAACCTTCTACTGACTATAACAACAAAAACTAACTTTAGATAAAAGTGTTTTATTTTGTTATTGTATTTTGAATTGTTTCTTAATAAAAATGTATCATTTGATATAATTATATATTTGGGGCTATTATTATTAAGTTTGTAGCTTGCGTTTTGCTTTAAACGCAGTTTTAAAAGTGTCGTTTTTTTAAATTTTAGTTCTGTAGGTAAATATATATATATTCCTTATTTATTTATTAAGTAAAAAAACCCTTTTCCTTACCTGTCTACACCCACGACATTGGGCAGTAGCATACATAAGAATTTTTAAAGGGAAGGGGTCGAGGATTTTTTTTAAAGGTCTATCATTCTCGCGTATCATATTCTAATACACAGCCAAACATATTTTTTTTTATTTTGTTGATTGTCAGGAACAAAAAACAGCAAAAAATAAATTTTTGAATAAATAATTAACAATAATAAATAAAAAAATTACTAATATCAAATAATTAATTAATTTTTACATACTATTTTTATGGGACTATAATGAATCGGAAAAAATTAAGGGTTGTGAGGGAGGGTTCGGACCCGTGGACCCCTCCCCCGCCCTTTTGTGCGCCACTGACACTGGGTGGACCGCAACTCCTCGAAGAAATTAGAAGTAGCCCGCATCCTGGGAAAGTCTGCCCACCTCTGGTTTATAGTGTCCAGTAGATCCTGTGCAACTGCAAGACGGAATTTTTCTGTTCCAACGACAGAAGCTTGGAAACAGATTTCGCAGCCGCTCTGCGCATGATCCCACAAAATTGCATATGAAGAACCTGTACTGACTCAACTTGTTCAACAGTTTCTCGTACGGCCAAACAGCGATCTTTCATCGTTAAAAAACCCACCTTTTAAGCAACAGCTGCATTTCAAGCGGTTTGTAGCCTCTCAGAACGCTGGTCACTCTCTATGCTGACGGTGTATCTGTGGGCATCTGGACTGTAAAACAGTCCTCAATCCCATATCATGAAAGTCTGAGATATTGAAGCGACATTTGTGGATTTTTACACTCTGTGGAGAGGCGGGATGGCTATTGGTTGTTTTGAGGTGATCCGGAGGCGTGGCTATGTGTGGTGTCTTGTCTTGAAATTCTGTTCCTTTCCTTGGAATATTTGGCTTGGTTGGGAGCTGAGACACTGCTCTCTGATTGGTCTTGGATGGGTGAGGATTAGAGACTCATATTGGCTGCCCACAAGGGGTGTAAATTTTGAATGAAAAAGTAGCTTGTCCAGTGGGACAAAGTAGAGGAATTAAAAATAAAAGTTTAATAAAATTTACTAGGGGCAATAATTAAAAAATAATTGCGATAGAATAAAAATTAAGGAGGATTGTAAGAGTCCATAAAGATTCTTCTTGGCTTTTTAGTATTATTATTAACATTATAAGGAATTAAGTTTAGCATATTAACATTGTTGGTATCAGGAAGAGAGTTAATGAAGTTAATGGCTATTTTTTTGAATATGTGCTTTAAAGCTATTAATTTTTAGTGCATTATTGATATCATCATTTCTCATATAACGAGTTGCTTTAACGATCATACGGATGTAGGAGTTTTACACAACATTGGCTATTTTTGAATCGGTTAAATCCTCTTTAGTTTGTATGATCCCCATAACATCTTCACCAAACACTTGCTGAATCTTATACAAATTGCTTCGCTTTGAAAATCACAAAGGTTTTGATAAAAAAATTTGATGCAGTACCTCTACTCGAGTCATACAGTCATCTTTAAAGAAATAAAAATCCAACGAACACTTATAACAGCACCTCATTCGAATTACTTCAGGAAACGACGGGTAAACTGGAACAAAGGGAAAAAATTCAAGCATGTGCTTTAAGCTGTCGCGTCCCACTTAGCAAAGTGGCGTAGTTTAAAAATCTCTATTGCGCGAGTGTAAATTCAAGGTTGGATACACTTCTTGGGCAGACCTTGTGTTGATATGTGACCTTGCATACGAAAACTTTTACTTAAAAATCATTAATAGTTAACCCATAACCCATTCCTAATGAATAAAGGAAATAGTTATGGTTCATTAACTAAAGTTTCACACAGAAAATCCATAATTCACCAGCTTTACTAGCGTTTATAAGTAAAATTTACCTGTTATTCAAGCATAGAGTTTCTAAAATTACAATGTAAATCTGGTTTAAAGCTGAACCGTAAGAAATAAAATCGTCTAGACCTTTCTCTCTCTTAAGTTATAAGCATTCACCACGCATTGTGTATTAATTGGGCTCATTTTAGTCGCAATACTACACTCATTAAATAGAATCTCTTTATTACATCTATATTTATGTTTCTTTTCTTGCACACGTTAAAGTATTTTAGATTGTATTTAAGATTAAAATCCAGAGTAATAGAACACGTTTTAAAATTGTGAAATATTTCGATGTTTACATGTAAAGGAGAAAAGTGACTCACTCATTCATCACGATATCTCACGAAATATTAGATTTACAGACTTAAAATTTGGCAGGCATGCTACTTTCATGGAGTAGAGAGCCGTTTAAGAAGGGGTTTTGCGAAAATTGAATCCCAAGAGGGATTACGATCAATTCAGGGGCATTATAGATAAATATCCCAACTTTTGATCTATTAGATCGACAGACTTGAAAATTGGCAAGCATGTTTCTTTTGTTGAGTAGAGATCCGTTAAGAATGACTTTTGCGCAAAAAAACTCCAAAGGGGGCTTTCTTAGTTACTGGGGCTTACAGATAAAAAAAGTTCCCGTTTTCGAGCTGCTAGGTCTACAGCCGGGGTGGGCCTTACGTCGATCGTGATTGACCGGTGGACCACCAAGACATTTTGAGGTGACCGCGCCTAAAACTTTTTGCAATTATAAATGGGAAATTCAAGATTGGTTGACAGTACGCAGACTGAGCCTTCTACTGACTATAACAACAAAAACTAACTTTGGATAAAAATGTTTTATTTTTTTAATGCATTTTGAATTGTTTCATAATAAATGTATCATTTGATATAATTATATTTTGGGCTATTATTAAGTTTGCATCTTGTGTTTTGCTTTGTTTTCGGTTTTAAAAGCGTCGTTTTTTTATTTCAGTTCTCTAGTTAAATACATATATTCCGTACTTATTTTTAAGTTATAATTTAATAATAACCCTTTCCTTACCTCTCCACACCTACGACATTGGGCAGTAGCGTACATAAGAATTTTTAAAACAAAGGGTAAGGGTATCGAGGATTTTTTGAAGGTCTACCATTCTTGCGTATCATATCCTAATACGCAGCCAAAAATATATATATTTTTTATTTTATCGATTGTAGGAACAAAAAATAAATTACTGTATCAATAATTAACAATAATAAAAAAAAACTACTAATATCAAATACTTAATTACATTTTACATACTATTTACATGGGACTACAATGAATCGGAAAAAATGAAGGGTTATGAGGGAGCGTCCGGACCCGTGGACCCCTCCCCCGCTCTTGTGTGCGCCACTGACACTGGGTGGATCGCAACTCCTTGAAAAAATTAGAAGTAGCCCGCACCCTGGAAAAGTATGCCCACCCCTGGTCTACAGCAATAAAATTTGGTATGCATGTTTCTTTTGCTGAGCTGAGATCTGTTAAGAGCAGGTCTTATGGATATCGACTCTTATAGGTGGTTACTGAGCAAATCAATAAAAAATGTCGTCGTTGAGCTATAAAACTTAGTCCTGAAATTTGTCAAGTATTTATATATTTTTTGTTATTGAGTAGGATTCACTAAAAATATGTTTTGATTAATTCTTTTTAGGGGAGGAGGTTACGGGAGCGTTAAAGATAACAACTTCAATTTTAGAAATTCACATCCTGCCTTTTTTTTTAATTAAGAGGTGAGGGTTATAAAAATGTTTTTCAATGCAATCAAAGGCTTAATGCTAGGACTTATATATCAATAATTTATAATATTTGAAATATATATAATATATTCACGCAACATCTCGAAATACACAGCAAAGTGGGTGGTGGACGGTTAGTGTTTACATAAATTCGTGAAGTTACAACGTATTTAATTGGTTGTTAATGATACAGTGTTCTCTGTACAAGTGACGCTTAACATAGGAATTATGTTGCTAAGAGCTAGTACGAAAAGAAGTGGGAAATGCCGAAAATTCAAAAACATGCTATTATGTTTTCATAATTAAGATGACTATCTATTAAAATTTTCTTCAGAAGTAATTTGTGACGGATCTATACGCGTCTATAACTAACCCCTTGGGGAATTTTCGGGGGGCAATAATATTATCAACCAACTGTCACCGAGTGAAGAAAGCGTGATTATGCAAATTAAGTATATTATATAAATTCTGTACTCGCGAGTTTTACGATTTAGTTGGTGAGTGAAGGATCGTGAAATTGTTAAGTGCAAATCGGAGTTTATCAATTGAAGAAGTCTAAGAGTATCACCGGACGGTGATTAAATCCGGATAAGGATCGTATTCAAGGCCTCAAGTGTAGGACTCAACTTCATAAAAGTACAGGTATCGTGATCTTTGTTTAAATAGAAGTTTAGCGTATTAGTGCACGATGTAGTTTATATAAAGCTCGTATAAGTTATCGTGGAATCAGTTTAGGGTCCGTATTATTATCCTCAGGCTAATGAGTCTCACCCCCGCGCTCTGCTATCTGATCTTTTATCTTAATTAGGTTATTATTGTGCTTGCTTGATATTTTGGTGATAATAAAATAATTATAGTGAATCATGTCTGCTGGTTATTCAGTTCCTCCCACACATCTAGTCGGGTCCGAGGGTAGACAAGGGGAAAGCAGGAAACGACAAGCATTACAAATTCATATGTTTATATGAATTAACCAGTTTTCTTCATCATCACTAAGCACTATTAACGGAGGGCACGCGTTTTCTTTTTGACAATATATCCTAGCATTTTTCTGCAGTATCTTCAGACTCCACCACCTTTTGAAAAAAAAAACCCCTATTATTTTAGATTGTTTGCTTTAAGTTATAAGAAATCTTTACAAATTTCCTTACAGGGTGCTAAGCCCTGGCGTAACGTACACTCCCCGCATTGAGAGAGGACCCAGGGTTTTAGGGAGCCCTAAGCCTGACTGACCCAAGTTGCAATCTTTTGTAAGATCCAACTTGAGGCCCAAAACCTAACTTTGCAGGCCCCCCAATAATCTCCGTTACGCCACTGTTGCTAAGCGCTAAGTGTTTTGTGTGCTCTTTTCATTTGAAGAATCTTCATTCAAGGAATATGACTTCAGCTGTTCGTCTCAATTTAGGCCTTTATGCTTTGTAGAGTAAACATTTTAACTTCTTCCTCTCACCTATGCTATCAAACTCTAAGTCAGGGATGGCCAAGCCGTGGAACGATGGAGTTGTAGCTGTCCAACGCGGGGACTTAAAGAATTTTTTTTAAATTTTTGAAAAGATAATAAATAACTATTTCTTTCAATTTTATTGAAGTGGAGCTGTCTCAGATAAAAAACCCTCAAAATTTGGATTAAAATATGTTTGTTAATAAATGTTTTCTGAAATATAAAAAATGAAATAAATATTACTCAAAACTTTCTAATGTGCGCCTATGATAACATAATTTTGTTAGCATCTATAAGAGCTAATCCTAATATAGATAACTGGGTAAAAAAAGTAGTAATTTAAAAGTTACATTAAGTAAATACTGAGCATTTAATAATTATTTTGAATTAAATGGTTCAAATCTCTCATTTTTATATTTTATACCAAACCTAATTGATTGAACCTGTAAAAAGTTAATTAACAATAAAACCTGATTTTGTACTTTCGTCTTATTTATTAAATTATTTTTAAATTTCCACTACTTAGACTTGCATAAAAAAATGTGCTATTTGTGTAAAAATCCCATAATAAGCTTATGAGCAACATTTTTTTCACTTTTCCACGTTGGTTTGTTGGAAAAGTTGAAGTGGCACGTATAATTGTTTTTTTTATCATACAGTGGCACTCTTCCCCCCAAAAGGTTGGCCACCCCTGCTCTAAATTATCATGGATTCCAGATATCATTCCTACAAACCTGTTCCAACAATTAAACCAGTAATTAAAAATTAAAAATCTTGTGCAACAACATCTTCAAAACCTTTCCCTGATCAGGGACGCTGTAAAACATGAGTCAACTGGTCCAGGGCCTCGGGTGGAGTGGAACTCATCTCGTTCTCAATTCAGCCTCGACTGTATAATAATCCGAATAACTTTAATCTCCAAAGGTTATACATCCCTGGACATATTCCCCGACAAACTGGTAATTAATAACTGGTAACCATAAATCAATTAGTAACAATAAGACTGCGTTATTATAGCATGTCCGTGTCTAGGTCTAGATCTACCGTCATACACCATTACTCGGCAGTCGGTTTGTGCTTAGGTTTGGGAGATAGTGAGGCACGAACGTTTATTTATTAATGTTGTTGTTGCTTATGCCACCTGTCTGTCGTAGTCAGATCGAGGCCCTCGAAATTCATCATGGCAACGTGCTAGAGATACGTCTGTCATTAGCCTAAGCGTTTAGCCCATGAAGGTGACAGCACGATTTTGCTCACGATAGATGGCGACACCATTCGGATCCATAGATTTAACGAGCATGTGCTCCGTTTGTACTCTGTGAGTATTTGGTGGCATCGAACCCAGACCTTCCGGTCTGGCGTCCGATGCTCTAACCACTAGGCTACCCACGGCCCTTATTTATTAATGGTTACCGTTTGTACGAACTTTTGACAATGTGTGTGCTATATACTGGGTCAAGTGAAAACAGTCGCAAATGAGACCTACTTTTGCTCAGGAACCCAGGGGCTCAAAAAGTCTTGCCTCCGCTAGAGATAAACCACCTTCTACTGCTATATGCATTCTGTTATATGCTGCCTCAAGCAAATTTTCTCTCGCTTTTAAATGACTCCAATCATATTTTTTTCTGCACCCATTTGTAGTCGTCGGCTTTATCTCTCAAATGGATCAGTTTATTACACAGGCGTGCAGGGGTGTAGCTACCGCCGTATCAATGATGCAGGGTCCTTAAGGTACCGGGGCCCCAAAATGTTTAAGCAAAAAGTAAAATATTAAGGTGCCTCAAAAGAGGACCTCCAAGGAATTTTTGATACAGGGCCCCCTCAGGATTAACTAATCCACTGGGGGAAGGCACACTTTTCCGGGGTACAGGTTACTTTTAACGTTTTTAAGGTGTTGTAGTCTACCCAACAGCGTTGTCATGGTGAGCTAAGAAAAAGGTCTAGAATATGAATTATAACTTAATAATAAATACAAATATATATTTATATACCTACATAACTAAAATAAAATAAACCCTCACACTTTTAAAACCGCGTTTAAAGCAAAACACAAGATACAAACATAATAATAGCCACAAATATAATATCAAATGATGCATTTATCCTCAAATAATTCAAAATACATTAAAAAATATAAAAAATTGATCTAAAGTTAGTTTTTGAAGACTTGGTTTGCATACTACTGTCATCCAATCTCTTGAATATTTTGGTAAAAATTAATAACTGCTATTCTTCTGTCGGTCACCCTCAAAAGATCTTATTGGTCCACCGGTCAATCGCGATCGACTTAATGTGCATCCGTGGATTATTAGATTAATGCAGTTTATAAACTTTTGAAGAGTTTCTCCGCCTACTTGACATCCATGGATTTTTTTTTTAATTTTTTTTTTTACATTTATAAACCCCGTGCACCACCGAACGTATAACACGGGGGGAAACAACACAGACAGAAGAAAGGATTACAACATCCATGGATTCAACATCGAATTTTTCAAAACTCATTGTAATGATCTACTTATGTAATTGTTTTCCAATCTAGTTAACTGTAACTCTCGGATTTTACACTTAAAATAAAGTAGATGTATTCGGAGGTAAAAAAAAAAAATCATTTTGATATTTGGGTTACTTAAATCTTATGGATGGCAAGGTATATTATCCAATGGGAATAGAATTTTAAAATCTTAATTTTTGTGTTTTAAGGTATCTGACTACCCTAAAATTGTGAACTTTGCTAAAAATTTACAAAGTTTATTCATGATTTTATTTTATAGGCCATCTTATTAGATTTATAAAAATAACAAGTTTATTAACTTCCGTTCACTAGAACAAAAACTACGTGTTTTAGTAAAAGCAGATGCCATTACTTTCATCAAGATGCCATACTTTAGAACGCGTTTTACTCGAAATATGTTCCTTTGAAAATGCTTAAATGGGGCCAGCTATTGCACAAAAAGTTTTGAAAACAATTAATTGAAATTTTTTGTGCATGTTCTGAAAAAGTAGAAGTGTTTGAACCATCAGATTTATCCATCACTGTTTTATTACAAAATTTACAATCCCTTTTGTGAATACAATCACTGTTTTCTTGCAATTTCATATAATAACTAAGATAAAGTTCTCTAGTTTTTATAAAAATTAAAATATCTCTTATCCCGAAGGTTATTTCAAAAATGAATAACATAGCAACACATCAGAATTGAAAATTTGTTCATAAACTTTTGCTTCTGAATGGGTCTCGTTTAAGTTATTTTTTGTCAATTTTTACCAATTTCCCCCCCATTTTAGTATTAGTCCCATATTTTTCTCTTCTTGATTTTAACATATTTTTCTTTGAATGTACTGAACAAGTCTAAAAACAACAACAAAAAAATCACTATATGTCCATTTTTTTTTTAAAAAAAAGTTGTCACAAGCCGTCGGATACCTTAAGTAGTCTTTCACACTTGGTACAAAACAATTTATAAAATGTATTTCTTCAATGATTCAGTAGTCACCCAATCATTTTTATTTGCAACCCAGTAAACTGGTAAATTAACCTTTTTGTGTTTTCCATTGCAAAAGGATTGAGAGATTTATAAACCAGCTCAAGTTTTATCATGGGATCGCCTGAAGCGTTACTGCACATAAAATAATGTTTCAGGGTCTTTTGATACCTCGAAACCTAACGCAACTTCTTTATCTAAAGAGATATGAGTATTTTTAACTACCAACGTTTCGGCGGTATTAATTACCTGGTATGTTGAGTATCATCCTCTTCAATAATCGTTTCAATTACTTTGGACAGCTTTCTGCGGTTTCTTTATCGGCAGATGCACTTTCACCATCTATGTTGAGATAATGTAGTGATAAACACAAGTACTAAAAATGCACTTAAGTATTAACAGTTCACTAAAATTCTGCAGGAAAATCTGATTGTACGTACACGCTCAAATGAAAAATGTCGAATGAGGTGCCTTTCACAATTAAAAGCGACATTATCTCGTTTATTGAGCCGTTGTAGTACGGGGATTTGTTTCTCTATTTCAAATGAGAAAGTTGGTATTTAATAGCTTTTATTGCACTTTTTTTTTGTTCGGGGGTCATATCCAATTCTTAAAACATGTTGCAACAGCGTTTCTCAAACTGTGGGGCGTGCCTCCCTCCTGGGGAATGATAACCTACGAGGAGGCGCAATCATATTGAAAAATCGAAAACAAAAGATTATGAAACAAAAATTTTATTTTCTGAAAGTAAAGGAATAAAATTCATTCTGACAAAATAAAATACACATTCACACTGATATAATAAACTTAAAAATGTATCAGTACTGCACAATGCATTTCATAATTAATTTATCAACTCTTTAAGAACAAATATAATAATTACCAGTGACCCCCCAGGGGCTTATCATATTTTAAATTATATACAAAAATTAACACTTATCTTGATAATTTGTACGATTTATCATTAATCCCTCAACTGCCGATAAAAACTACGTGATCCCCCCCCCCAATGCCAGCCACTGTTTTCCACGTAGGCATGTGTATGTGATGTATTGGGGGGGGGGGGAGAAAAGAAAAAGAATAAAAATAAGCAAATCCTCTGAAATTCGTAAATCTTTCACAAACACTGTGAAGGTCCTTTTATTGCATTCCAAATCCTTCAGAATAATTTTATGAATAGCAGTGCACAGAAAATATCGTAGGCCATTTTCTATGCATCTTTTCTCAAAATCTGTAACAATATATGCTTGAAATTTTTTATACAAGTATATTTTCTTGTTTTACTAAAGTATATTTTTATAATACTTTTGGTTGATTTTGAATGTTTTACTAATTTACAAAATATTGTAATTGGCATAGGTAATTTCAACCATTTTTTTCACACAAAATAATTTGTGAGAAATATATAAATTTTTTAATTTTTTGCAAAAAGCTCATTTTAGTATATATTAGCAAATATTATGAATTTGTCATACAAAAATGACATGCCTATGAATGGTAGCTACTTAGAAAAGGTAAATCGAATTTTAAAAAATTCGTATTTTGAGTAAATCACATTTTATTGTCAAATTACTTTCGCATTACGACAGTTCTATAATATAAATTACTATAATATAATCCAGCATTACTATAATATAAATTTTTCATAATCTCATAATGCTCTAGCTCCTTTAGAAGACTTTTTTTTACTAACTTTCTTTGTTTTTTCGATTCCTACTCTGACCCGGCACACAAACGTTGTTTTGCCATATAAATTATTTCTAGTGAATATTTTTGTAGTCAAATAAAAAATAACTAACTCATTTTAAGTGTGTGGGGATGTGGTATATGGCTGAAAGAGAAATGGAAAGCTATGAGCGATGACGGCCTATAAAAGTAACAAAACACCAAATATTCATTTTTTGAATTATTTGTACTTTTATTATTTTAACTAATAAATTTCAAATTACATCTCTATCACAAATTATGACATTTAAAAAAAAACATTATCAGTCTCTTAGTGCAATAGAGTGTACGATATTTTAGAGAGTCCATCTGTAGCCTACACAAACAAACTGGATGGTTTACCCATGCAAAGAACATGCCACGTATAATGGTATGTGTGAAAAACATGGTGTGCCCAAATCTTAGCCATAAACAGACTTCGTTTGGCCTTGAGACTTATTGATTGTCATTGCGAATGCCAATCTAATTGGAAATTGAATCCGCTTGAATTCAATTGGCACATCTGTGGAAAAAATAGGGAATCGTGGTATATATATATATAGTAATACATTTTATTCCCGGAACTTGCCATTCAAAATGCTAGCTTCGACAACGTTTTCAATCAATTTTGGATGACTAATCACGCGCCATTGCACAGCCATGGTAGGTTTAAATTACGAAGCAAAATAACCGGAGATCCAACCTTCAGTTGTAAATGGTGCGGTGGCATGCCTGGCAAATCCAATGAGCTCAAAAACTCTGCTGGATAATTTACAGCTACGTAGGTATCGTAAACTGCATCGATAGATTTGTATGACATCAAGTCCTCAGGCAACACCTGTTTCCTACTGAATGTACGCCCAAAATTTCAAAAGAATCGGTCTAGCCGTTTCATTTATCTCGTGTCACTTACTTGAAATAATGAAAACGAAGTAAAAAAGATTAAGTTTTATGCAAATATTTTAGACATTTTTGTTTTATAAACCATGCAATATATGAATTTTTGAATTAAAGATATGTACAAAAAAATGGGGGAAAAAACTTTTCACTCGCCAAATTTGGTGATTTTTCATTTGCTATAGACACCTATTTTGCTATTGTAAACCATGAGCAGGTCGATTTGGACAGCAGAGCAGAGAAAAGTCACACATCTGGCGCGAAACCGATTTTCGACGCCGAAGGAAATAAACGGCGAAAAAAGCAACACACAGGGGTAAAATAATTACGCGTTTTAAGGTTTTTAATTAATATCTTTTCAACTAATTGCAATATCGGAATGAAAAATAGTTTGCGTCCTATTCTCAGACCTACTGAATATGCGCACAAAATTTCATAAGAATCGGTCAAGTCGTTTCGGAGGAGTTTGGTTACAAACACTGTGACAGGAGAATTTTATATATTAGATATATCGTTAGGATGGTGCCTCTAGCTATAAGTAAATTAACATTATTATATTTTATTAATAATTAACTGTATATGTCTGGGTGGCACTTTTATTTTCTATAAATTTTAAAACTAAATATAGAGTTTTTAAATGTGTATATATATAGTTTTAATGTTATTTTATCAAAACTTAATAATTTTATGCGTTACTGTTATTGTTCATAGCCAGGGAATAGGTTTGTACTCACGTGGTAAGTCTTTATCTAATAGTTTTAACCTTGATTTTTGAAATATTTTAGTAACCATTACAGGATATAATATTATCGTTTTACACTAATAGATTATGGTTTTATTTAGAATAATAGTTAAACTTCTGTAGAAATTTCTTGCTTTCCCTAAGGCCCAGAGTATTGGCAAATTCAGGTGAAGGTTGGCTGGCCGAAAAACATTGTTTAAACCTGCAATCCTGGTTCCTAAGGCCAGGAATTTGCTCTAGTATTTCTGTGACTAAATCTATTCTATCATGACTATAGTTGTCTTAGGTATATAACTATTTTTTGTAATATATATATATATATATATGGAAGAAATTTATATAAAATATAGAACATAACAGGAAATTAAAAAAAAAAAAATTTAAGATCAAATCTAATGAAATACAATAAGAACCTAGCGAGTCAAAATGCAATTTCGGACTTAGACCGAATAAGTGGGGTTAAACTAGTTTGAAGGCGCCAACCTTCCCCTTTGCAACTCGTAGGAAAGACCAAAATAAAATAAATAGAAATTTAAAGTATAAAAATTCTAAGTATAAAAAATTCAAAGTATAAAAAATCTCATAGAAATATGAAAGAACACCCGGCTACTATTAAGCAAAAAATTCTCCCAAAATGTTTAAGCAGAAAAATATCAAAAGAATTACCCAGTAAAAGGATTCTTCCAAAAAGATTTTAAAACTTCTGCTCACAGAGCTTATTCCAGGAGATCCAACACTCTTGAAACCGATGGAAGCTTTTATATGTTGTGATAGAAATCTAAATTGCACTTAAACGCATCCTTTATACCAGCTTGTAAGGAAGACACCAAGAAAGATTACATTCAAATTTGGTAGGCTATAACTTGGTTGGTTGTCACAAATGTAGAAAATTGGTTGGTTGTCAAAATGTAGAAATTTGGTTTGGTTGCCAAAAATGTAGAAATTTTTCATTTTATAAGATTTTTAAGAAGGGTGTGGAAAAAATAAACTGTGTGAAGAGTGTTAAAACAGAATCTTCACAACAAAACCACTAAAATGTTGACTTTGAAATCCTATTGTTGTATGGTGGTTTTGAAATCAGAAATAGCAAGACGATTAATGTATTTGTGATGAATATATGTTCTTAAGAAGTTAAAAGGATAGTCATGATCTAAGCAGCATTGGAAGAATTTCTTGATATTATTAAATTTATCTATTTTGTTGGTAGTTAAGTTATCATTCCTAAGTAAAAAATTCAAAACAATATTTCTGTAAATTGATATATGCAAATTGCTGTTCCATACAGGAATTTTAATTACATGGAAACTAAAAGAATCTCTTTTGTCATAAATGTTACAGACTACTCTATTGTCAATAAGATGCAAGTCTAAATCTAGGAATTCAACCATATTAGAGTTAAAATTAGTTTTAAGAAGGTTGAGATTGTCAGGGTAGAACATAATATTTGGTTTGAATTCACTATTTTTACCAAAAATTATTATATCATCTATATAACGGTAAAGTAAGAAAGATTCATCAAAAATATGATCAATTTCAAAAAAATGTAAATATAGGTTAGCTAAACTATTACTGGCAGGACCACCCTGAGGTAATCCTCTGATCTGTTTAAAAAGATTTTGATCAAATGCTATGAAATTTTCTTGTAAAACAAGATTAACCAGGATATCAAATTTTTCCTTTTTTATTGAATTATGCAATTCATATTTATCATAAATTAAATGTAGAACTCTAATCATATCATCTATATCAATAGAATTAAAAAGGTCCTCGAAGTCAAAGCCGTGCATGGAAAAAACTGTCATATCCTTCGTGACTCTAACAAACTCTAAGCTATTTTTAATTATTGCTGTGTGTTGAAAGCTATCGATAGTATTTTGAAGAAGGGATTGTAAAATCTTCCCAGACTTCGTTATATATGTACTAGCTGTTACCCGCCCGCTTCGCTGGGTATTTCATGATGTTTTATAAATTTTTACTGCTTATATATATGTATAAATTATTGATATCTAAGTCCTAGCATTAAGAATTCGATTGAATTGAAAAATATACTTATACCTGTAACTGTCACCTGTTGATAAAAAAAAGGTCAGAACTCATCTAATTTGTATTTTCTAAAAATCTCTAAAATTGAAGCATAGAATGATGTTTGCTCTTTCGTAACTCAAAAACCAAGTGGATTCCCGCAAAACCAATTTTCGGTGGATCTCTACTCCGTAAATTGAACATGCAAGCCAAATTTCAAGTCTAAATCTAACAGAAAAAAGCAAAAGTTTTACTATAAATATCCCGTAATCCGTTGAGAGCCGTTTTCCAAAATTACCGCTTTTAGCGGATTTCAATTCAACAAAAGAAAAATGCAAACCAAATTTCATTATTATAGTCCTTGTAGCTCGAAAAAAGTAATTTTTTTTGTCAATACGTCCCAGTAACCCCCTGCAACCCCCAGAACTTGATTTGCTTAAAATTTATTCTTAGTGGATCCCTATTCAACAAAAGAAACATGCTTAACAAATTTCAAGTATATGGGTCTAACAATTAAAAACAGGAATTTTTTTCTGTAACTCCTCTTGACCCCTCGCAAACATCTTTGGGGTCAATTTTCATTTTACTCTTTGTTAGAGGAACTCTATTTCATGAAAGGAACATGCCTACCAATTTTCAAGCAGGATGATCAAGTAGTTTAAAAATGGAAATATTTATCGATTACGCCTCTTAATCTCCCGAAATTAAACTTAGTAGTTGATATTCGCGAAACCCATTTTGTAGCGGTTCTCTACTTTACGAAAGGAATCTGCTTATCAAATTTCAAGACTGTACGTCTAACAGTTTAAAAATGGGGATAATTGTCTATAACGCCACTTGAGCCCCGCAACGCCACTTCTGGGTCTGTTTTCACAAAACCCATTTTGTAGGGGAATTGCACTGTATGAAAGGAATCTGCTTAGCAAAATTTGAAGACTCTGCGTCCAATTAATTAAAAATGCAAAAAAATTATCAATAACGCCCCTTAAACCCCCGCAACACAACCTAGGGGTCGATTTTCACAAAACACATTTTGCAGTGTATTTCTATCCTATGAGAGGAATCTGCTAACCAAATTTCAAGACTGTGAGTCTAATAGTTTAAAAAAGAAATAATTATTTATATCTGCCCTTAACCCCCGCAACACCCTTGGGGTCAATTTTCTCCAAACCCGTTTTGTAGCGGATATTTACTCCATGAAAGAAACATTCCTACCAATTTTCAAGCAGGTAGGTCAAATAGTTTAAAAACGAAAATATTTATCTCTTACGCCACTTATACCCCTGCAACGCCACTTACGAGGTCTGTTTTCACAAAACCTTCTTATAGCTGATCTCTACTCTATGAAAGAAATCTCTTTATCAAATATAAAGACTGTGCGTCTAATAGTTTAAAAATGGAAATAATTATCTATAACGCCCCTTAAATCCCGCAACGCCACTTGGGGGCAATTTTCACGAAACCCATTTTTAGCGTATCTCTACCCTATGAGAGGAATCTGCTTACTAAGTTTCAAGACTGTACGTCTAATAACTTAAAAATAGGAATTTATAACGCCCCTTAAACCCCCGCCCCGCAACACCCTTGGGGGTCAATTTTCCCAAAACCCATTTTGTAGCGGATATTTACTCCAGGAAAGAAACTTATCTACAATTTTCAAGCAGGTAGGTGAAGTAGTTTAAAAACGGATATATTTATCTATTACGCCCCTTAATCCCCGCAACGCCACTTAGAAGTCTGTTTTCACAAAACCCGTTTTGTAACTGATCATTATTCTACGAAAGGAATCTATATATATCAAATTTAAAGACAGTGCGTCAAATAGTTTAAAAATGGAAATAATTATCTTAACGCC